>JBBGZY010000183.1:600000-902500 GCA_037952925.1 Lithobates clamitans
CTGTACTTGTCCCTCCTGATTCCCTTTGATCCCTGCCCTGCAGCCCATCCATCCATCCATCCTCTCCCTGTCCTGTTGGTTTCCCGTCCTTACCCATCTGCTGACCTCCCGGTGTATGACCTCGGCCTGGCTTTGTTTACGATTCCAGTATCTCCATTTACTTTGTATATACTATTTGTTGTTTGTGGGTCTGTGGTTGGTTTTTGCACTGTTTATATTTCTCTTACTTGTCACCTAGTTAATCACTAGCCGACCGCCTAACGCAGATATACTGCGGCAGAATGGCACGGACAGGCAAAATCACGTACCTGGTACGTGATCTGCCTTCCGCGGGCTGGGGGCGCATCGCCCCCCGGTGCCCGAGGTGGTCGGCTTCGTTGGGGAAGTGATACAGGCTCAGGGGGAGGCCACTCATTCGTGGTCACCCCCTTGTGATCTCTCCCCACGAACGAACATCTTCCTCTGCCGCTGTAATGTAAACAGCGGCAGAGGAAGTGATGTCATCGCTCCTCGAGCCAGTCTTTTCGTTCCGGCGCCGATCCATCAAAACCAATCCGTTCCATCAAGTAAGTCTGCACAACACTACACTAACAGTAGAACACGCTAGGCACACTTTTCACCCCCCATCACCCCCTGATCACCCCCCCCCCCCCGTCACAGTGACACCAATAGCAGGTTTTTTTTTGCATTGGTGTCAGTTTATGACAGTTATAAGTGGTAGGGCAGTTAGGGTTAGCCCCCTTTAGGTCTAGGGTACCCCCCTAACCCCCCCTAATAAAGTTTTAACCCCTTGATCACCCCCCGTCGCCAGCGTCACTAAGCGATCGTTTTTCTGATCGATGTATTAGTGTCACAGGTGACGCTAGTTAGGGAGGTAAGTATATAGGTTTGCTGTCAGCGTTTTATAGCGACAGGGACCCCCATATACTACCTAATAAAGGTTTTAACCCCTTGATTGCCCCCTAGTTAACCCTTTCACCAGTGATCACCTTATAACTGTTACGGGTGACACTGGTTAGTTAGTTTGTTTATTTTAGTTTCAGGGCACCCGCCGTTTATTACCTTATAAAGGTTTAACCCCCTAATCGCCCGGCGGTGATATAAGTTAAGTTTTAGAGTAAGATAAGGTCTGTGTCACCCCAGGCAGCATCAGGTTAGCGCGCGTACTGCTAACACCCACGCACGCAGCATACACCTCCCTTAGTGGTATAGTATCTGAATGGATCAATATCTGATCTGATCAGATCTATACTAGCGTCCCCAGCAGTTTAGGGTTCCCAAAAACGCTGCATTCGCCACTCCTAATTGGGAACCCACCACTTCTGCAGCACTCGAACTTCCCCCATTCACTGGCCAACCCGGCATTCAGGTGGAAACAGTTGATTTTACGTCACTGGATTTTTATTCGCTGTTTTTCACCGAAGATCTCTATAGATCTATTGTGACCAGTGTACAAAGCAATTTGTACACTGGTCAACACATCGCCACTATTCCCCAGTCCTCCCTTGCCAGAGATTGGAAACCAATTACGGTTTCCGAATTTAAGCTCTTTCTGGGCCTTTCCCTCAACATGGGCATAACCAAAGAGTGAGTTGCAGTCATATTGGTCCACTGACCCAATTTACCATATGCCCTTGTTCTCTGCCTCCATGGCCAGGGCACGATACGAGCAGATTTTGCGGTTCATGCACTTCAACAACAATGAACTCCATCATCCTCGTGGAGACCCTGAATACGATCGACTCTACAAAATTCGGCCCCTCGTAAACCACTTCAACCAACGTTTTGTAGACTTGTTTACTCCCCATCAAGTTGTCTGCGTTGATGAGTCCCTGATTAAGTTTTCTGGCCGCTTGTCATTCAAACAGTACCTTCCCAGCAAGCGTGCCAGATACGGGGTCAAGATGTATAAGCTCTGTGACAGGGCCACAGGCTATACATGTAGTTTTATGGTTTACGAGGGCAAAGATAGTCACGTAGAGCTGACAAACTGCCCTGACTACATAGGAAGCACTGGCAAGATTGTGTGGGACTTGGTGTCACCCTTATTCGGAAAGGGGTACCACTTGTACGTGGACAATTATTACACGAGCGTGACACTTTTTAGTCACCTTTTTGATCATCAGATTGGAGCATGTGGCACCGTCCGACCTAATCGCCGGGGTTTTCCCCAGCGGCTTGTAGATTCCCGTCTTAGGCTGGGGGAGAGAGCCTGCTTGCAGTGTAATAATTTGCTCGCTATAAGGTGGAGGGATAATAAGAATGTTTTCGTTCTTACCTCCATTCACACAGACACGACGGTCCAAATGACTACAGCGACTGGTGTTGTGGAGAAACCCCTCTGTGTCCACGAATATAACCCTAACATGGGAGGGGTGGACCTTAACGACCAGTTGTTGGCGCCGTACCTAGTTGCCCGTAAGTCCAGACGCTGGTACAAAAAAGTGTCTGTTTATTTATTTCAATTGGCTTTGCTGAACGCTTATGTGCTATACAGAGCTTCAGGACGGACTGGATCCTTCCTTAAATTCCAGGAAGAGATCGTCTGAGCCCTTCTGTATCCAGACGGTGCTCCACCTCACCTTCCCCAACCAAATGCAGTAAGCCAGCTGCATGAGAGGCATTTTCTTTATGTCCTCCCGAGTACCCCTACCCAACGAGCCCCCCAAAAAAGATGTCATGTCTGCAGCAAGCGCGGATATAGGCGTGACACCCTCTATTATTGTCCCTCCTGTCCTGACAATCCTGGTCTTTGCATTGGTGAATGTTTTGAACACTACCATACACTAGTTGAGTATTAGCACTGCACAACGCTACCATACACTAGTGGAGTATTAGCACTGCACAGAGTAGGACACACTTTCACAGGGTCTCCCAAGATGTCATCGCATTTTGAGAGACCCAAACCTGGTACCAGTTAAAAAAGTTAAAGTTACAAAAAAAGTGTAAAAAACAAAAAAATATATAAATTAAAAAAAACAAAAAATAGTTGTTGTTTTATTGTTCTCTCTCTATTCTCTCTCTATTGTTCTGCTCTTTTTTACTGTATTCTATTCTGCAATGTTTTATTGTTATTATGTTTTTATCATGTTTGCTTTATAGGTATGCAATTTTTTTATACTTTACTGTTTACTGTGTTTTATTGTTAACCACTTTTTTGTTTTCAGGTACGCCATTCAGCTGCAGAGCGGATTTATTTATCTTGACAGCAACAGTGTTTGCTCCCACGATACATAAAGCGGTGACTCCAGAGCGCTGTCAGAGGTGATTTCACCACCACAGTTACATACTTCAGCATATATGCCAAAGCGTGGGGGCAGCAGTGGGTGGAGGAGCGATTTGCTCCTACCTTTTGCAGGAGGATGCACCCATGCTTCGGCATACATAAACGGTACATGTATGCCCATCATTAGAAGTGGGTGGCTGAAGGGAGGTATTCTAATGGTGGGCATACCCACCGATCAATATCTTTTTTTCATTCAGCCCACAGGCTGCATGAAAAAAAAGTTTACAATACATGCCCAACAAGGACCAGCAACGTACTGGTATGTTGCTGGACTTTGAGTGGTTATACCAGAATGATGCCTGCAGGTTTAGGTATCATCTTGGTATCATTCTTTTCAGCCAGCTATCGGCTTTCATGTAAAAGCAATCCTAGTGGCTAATTAGCCTCTAGACTGCTTTTACAAGCAGTGGGAGGGAATGCCCCCCCACCGTCTTCCATGTTTTTCTCTGGCTCTCCTGTCCCAACAGGGAACCTGAGAATGCAGCCGGTGATTCAACCAGCTGACCATAGAGCTGATCAGAGACCAGAGTGGCTCCAAACATCTCTATGGCCTAAGAAACCGGAAGCTACGAGCATTTCATGACTTAGATTTCGCTGGATGTAAACAGCGCCATTGGGAAAATGGGAAAGCATTTTATCACACCGATCTTGGTGTGGTCAGATGCTTTGAGGGCAGAGGAGAGATCTAGGGTCTAATAGACCCCAATTTTTTCAAAAAAGAGTACCTGTCACTACCTATTGCTATCATAGGGGATATTTACATTCCCTGAGATAACAATAAAAATGATTTAAAAAAAAATATGAAAGGAACAGTTTAAAAATAAGATAAAAAAGCAAAAAAAAATAATAAAGAAAAAAAAAAGCACCCCTGTCCCCCCCTGCTCTCGCGCAAAGGCGAACGCAAGCGTCGGTCTGGCGTCAAATGTAAACAGCAATTGCACCATGCATGTGAGGTATCACCGTGAAGGTCAGATCAAGGGCAGTAATTTTAGCAGTAGACCTCCTCTGTAAATCTAAAGTGGTAACCTGTAAAGACATTTAAAGGCTTTTAAAATTGTATTTAGTTTGTTGCCACTGCACGTTTGTGTGCAATTTTAAAGCATGTCATGTTTGGTATCCATGTACTCGGCCTAAGATCATCTTTTTTTATTGCATCAAACATTTGGGCAATATATTGTGTTTTAGTGCATTAAAATTTTAAAAAGTGTGTTTTTTCCCCAAAAAAATAAGTTTGAAAAATCGCTGCGCAAATACTGTGTGAAAAAAAAAAAAGAAACACCCACCATTTTAATCTGTAGGGCATTTGCTTTAAAAAATATATAATGTTTGGGGTTCAAAGTAATTTTCTTGCAAAAAAAGAATAATTTTTTTCATGTAAACAAAAAGTGTCAGAAAGGGCTTTGTCTTCAAGTGGTTAGAAGAGTGGGTGATGTGTGACATAAGCTTCTAAATGTTGTGCATAAAATGCCAGGACAGTTCAAAACCCCCCCAAATGACCCCATTTTGGAACATAGACACCCCAAGCTATTTGCTGAGAGGCATGTCGAGTCCATGGAATATTTTATATTGTGACACAAGTTGCGGGATTCTGTTGCTTCTGAGTAAGGGGATACCACATGTATGAGACTTTTTGGGAGCCTAGCCGCGTACGGGACCCCGAAAACCAAGCACCGCCTTCAGGATTTCTAAGGGCGTAAATTTTTTATTTCACTCTTCACTGCCTATCACAGTTTCGGAGGCCATGGAATGCCCAGGTGGCGCAAACCCCCCCCCCCCCCCAAATGACCCTATTTTGGAATGTAGACACCCCAAGCTATTTGCTGAGAGGTATAGTGAGTATTTTGCAGACCTCACTTTTTGTCACAAAGTTTTGAAAATTGAAAAAAAAAAGGGTTCTTGTCTTTCTTCATTTTCAAAAACAAATGAGAGCTGCATAATACTCACCATGCCTCTCAGCAAATAGCTTGGGGTGTCCACTTTCCAAAATGGGGTCATTTGGGGGGGTTTGTGCTATCTTGGCATTTTATGGCCTTCGAAACTGGTATGCCCCATACACACGGTCAGATTTTCCGATGAAAAATGTCCGATCGGAGCGTGTTGTCGGAAATTCCGACCGTGTGTGGGCTCCATTGGACATTATCCATCAGATTTTCCGACACACAAAGTTGGAGAGCAGGAGATAAAATTTTCCGACAACAAAATCCGTTGTCGGAAATTCCGATCGTGTGTACACAAATCCGACGGACAAAGTGCCACGCATGCTCAGAATAAATAAAGAGATGAAAGCTATTGGCCACTGCCCCGTTTATAGTCCTGATGTACGTGTTTTATGTCACCGCGTTCAGAACGATCGGATTTTCCAACAACTTTGTGTGACCGTGTGTATGCAAGACAAGTTTGAGCCAACATCCGTCGGAAAAAATCCATGGATTTTGTTGTCGGAATGTCCGAACAAAGTCCGACCGTGTGTACGCCCTAGTAGTGAGGAGTGAATCAAAAATTTACGCCCTTAGAAATCCTGAAGGCGGTGATTGATTTTCGGGGCCCTGTATGAAGCTAGGCTCCCAAAAAGTCCCACACATGTGGTATCCCCATACTCAGGAGAAGCAGCAGAATGTACTTTGGGGTGTAATTCCACATATGCCCATGGCATGTTTGAGCAATATATCATTTAGTGACAACTTTGTGCAAAAAAAAAAAAAGTTTGTAATTTTCCCACAACCTGTGTCAAAATATAAAATATTCCATGGACTCAACATGCCTCTCAGCAAATAGCTTGGGGTATGAAGAAAATTACAAAAATGAAAAGGCAATCAGCGCAAAAAATTCACAAATAAATGGACTATGCAAGCTGAACACTAAAGGATTCACCAACCCAAAATAGTATAATATGAAAGACAAGTGCAGCACAATAAAATGTATAATAAAATTAAAATCAGATTTTTGAAGATAAAGTCCTTAATGACTCATAAATGGAATGGAACTCCCACTCTCGATCGAAACAGGATAAATGCAATCTTGTCTAATACTCTTGCAAATACAATCTGTAGGCAAATGCACTTACCAGAAATGTTGGACCTCTAAATCAGTGTTTCTCAACTCCAGTCCTCAAGGCGCCCCAACAGGTCATGTTTTCAGGATTTCCCTCAGCTGAAACGACTGTGGTAATTACTAAGGCAGTGAAACTGATCAAATCACCTGTGCAAAATAATGGAAAGCCTGAAAATATGACCTGTTGGGGCGCCTTGAGGACTGGAGTTGAGAAACACTGCTCTAAATTATAGGAGGTCATACGGCCTGATAACCAGAATCAACAGCAGGACGGCTTGGATACTTATCCACATCCACCAATGGCTCTTATAGGCTGGAGATCGTGCGATTCTTAATACAGCGTTCCTTAATCAGATCCAATCATTAGATGTGGTGGCTGCATTCGTTTTTTTTCCCCGTCTGTTATCTCCTGGTGGTTTTGCCGGTAAGACATCTCCTGTATTAGTGAGACACAACTTTGTTTTCTTCATATGCAGAGTAGCGCAGGCAGCCTCTGTAGTAAGTTCTCTCTCATGTCACGCTGCTCTTCAAAAATCTGATTTTAATTTTATTATACATTTTATTGCGCTGCACTTGTCTTTCATATTAAAATAGCTTGGGGTGTCTACTTTCCAAAATGGGGTCATTTAGGGGGGGTTGTGCCATCTGGGCATTTTATGGCCTTCAAAACTGTGATAGGTAGTGAGGAGTGAAATCAAAAATGTACGCCCTTAGGAATCCTGAAGGCGGTGCTTGGTTTTCGGGGCCCCGTACGAGGCTAGGCTCCCAAAAAGTCCCACACATGTGGTATCCCCATACTCAGGAGAAGCAGCTAAATGTATTTTGGGGTGCAATTCCACATATGCCCATGGCCTGTGTGAGCAATATATCATTTAGTGACAGCTTTTTGTAAATTTCATTTTTTGTCATTATTTATTATTATTATTGTCACTTGGGACAAAAAAATATATATATATAATATTCAATGGGCTCAACATGCCTCTCAGCAGTTTCCTTGGGGTGTCTACTTTCCAAAATGGTGTCATTTGGGGGGGGGGTTGTACTGCCCTGCAATTTTAGCACCTCAAGAAATGACATAGGCAGTCATAAACTAAAAGCTGTGTAAATTCCAGAAAATGTACCCTAGTTTGTAAACGCTATAAAACTTTTGCGCAAACCAATAAATATACGCTTATTGACATTTTTTTTTACCAAAGACATGTGGCTGAATACATTTTGGCCTAAATGTATGACTAAAATTGAGTTTATTGAATTTTTTTTATAACAAAAAGTAGAAAATATAATTTTTTTTCGAAATTTTCTGTCTTTTTCCGTTTATAGCGCAAAAAATAAAAACCGCAGAGGTGATCAAATACCATCAAAAGAAAGCTCTATTTGTGGGAAGAAAATGACGCAAATTTCATTTGAGTACAGCATTGCATGACCGCGCAATTAGCAGTTAAAGCGACGCAGTGCCAAAATTGTAAAAAGTGCTCTGGTCAGGAAGGGGGTAAATCCTTCCGGGGCTGAAGTGGTTAATAAACGCCATTATTTTTTCACTTACATGCGTTTCTGGTTTCCTCTGTGCAGTCCACACAGTCTGGTCTACTAAATCTCCTGACAGTATACCAAGACCATATTATTCCCTGCTGGCAGAAGATGATGGTGAATATTGTCGCCAGATTTTAAAAGGGTGGACTAGTGACCAGCTGATGGAAACTATCCGATCAGCTCATTCCCTAGTGGATCAGGGGTATATGTCATTTGAAGATGTTCAGCCCCTGATCCAGTTATGTGCAAAACCAGCCCCGTCATGCATTCCTGAAGGAAGCAATGTTTTTTCTCCCCTCTTCAATTATGGCCAAGTTGAATCCCTGGTATGGTTATTAGAAGATGATTCAGCCTTTTTTATGGTACATTATTCCGCTTGTTCACAGCAGGTGTTGTCTGATTGCATCCATTCAGTGCAATCCCTGGTTAGTCAGGCTGGGTGTGAATTAGGGTGACCACATTGCCAAACTGCCATTCAGGGACACTCCCCCCCCCCCAAAAAAAATCAACGGGGCAGCGCTGCTATATCGCCAGTAAAATGCCCCTGCGGTGGCATTTTGCAGGCGGATTTAACCCCTTTTCAGCCGCTAGTGGGGTGTTAAAAAATAGTGCCACTTTACCGGTGACGCCCGGGGCGGCACAGTGTGAAAGGGGTCGAATACCAAGGTGGTCACCCTATTTGGAATAAGATAGCCAGACTTTCCGCCACACAGAAATACATATGTGAAAAAAAAGAAAAAAGAAAAAAAAAAAAAAGGAAAATTTTATTGTTACGAAAATAGAGTATCAGATTCTAGGAACATTGTTAAAAGCAACACATGATTCATAGCAAGCATGCATGTTCTCATAGAATAGTATTAGTGAGTAGAGTACAAACCTGGAAGTTTGGCTGGCGGCTCGGGTCACAGCCCTCGTGGGCGGGAGGAGGCTCAGGAGGAGAGAAGTTGGGATGGACAGGGGGACCATGAGATGGACAGGGGGACCATGAGATGGACAGGGGGACCATGAGATGGACAGGGGGACCGTGGGATGGACAGGGGGACCGTGGGATGGACAGGGGGACCGTGGGATGGACAGGGACAGTAATGGACTGTACATACCTCTCTCCCGTTCCGTAAGCTGTGGGTTGCACTTGCTCCCTGTACACTGGCTGCTCCTGCAAGAGCGCTGCATTGACAGGGGCGAGGGGGTCAGGGTGGCCGCTGCTTTGCTCTGCATGCAGAGAGAGGGACTGAGGGAGCCAGAATTAGGGGGCGGAGCTGAGGTGGACCGAGGAGCGTGATGGACACAGAGGCGCGCTGCTCAGCGCAGGGTAGCACTGGGTAAGCCTCGCTCAGCCAACGTCACTGGTTGCTAGACGCGATGTGGGGCGGCCCTAGCAACCAGCTAGTTCGGCTGAGCGATGCAATGTTTATCAGGGTGGCGGACTGGCGGTATGTTTTTTTTTTTATTCCGGGACACTGTATTGTCCCGGTATAAAGGTGTCCGGGACCCGGGACACAAATATGCATTAAGGGACAATCCCGGGCAATCCGGGACACGTGGGCACCCTAGTGTGAATCAGTGTTTGTTCAACCTGTGCTACAGACATGGTCAGATCTCCTGCACTTAGCTAAGCCTCAACATTCCAGCTCTGCCATTAATCACCTGCCTTCCCAAAACTCTATCTCCCCATCATCTATGGCAACCTCAGCTACAGCCCAGTTTACTCAGCTCCCTACCAAATACGATTACCCAGTCTCCAAGTGTAGCACGTATCCTGCCTTTAATCCACCTGCCTCTTCTCCTCCACCTGCAACAACCTCACAGAACCCTCCTCAGGCCCGGATTTACTCCCTTTGCCGCCCCAAGGCCGGGTCCTTCAATGCCGCCCCACACACACACACACATACACACACACCACCATTCTTGTCCTTTATCGATGACTGCTACAATAGATCAGTTAAAAACATATCTCCACACACGAGAACACTGAAAATAACTGACTTTAATTGTACAGACTAAAAATACTTCATCGTAAGCGCGCGAGGGGTAAGGATTTTTTGCGGGCAATTTTTCAGGGCAATGGCTGGTGTTAGTGCTTCAATCATCCCCGGCACCATGGTTGTTATGGTGTCAGGATGAATGAAACACATTATTTCTATCATTACATTGTAATGTAAAATGAAATAGTTCAACTCACCATAATGCAGAACCATTGGGAGCCCTGAGCGTGTCACTTGCCACTATGCCTGCCACCAGATGGGGATGTCATTTGCCACGCTGCCACCAGATGGGGATGTCACTTGCCACGCTGCCACCAGATGGGGATGTCACTTGCCACGCTGCCACCAGATGGGGATGTCACTTGCCACCAGATGGAGATGTCACTAGCCACGCTGCCTGCCACCAGGTGGAGATGTCACTTGCCGCGCTGCCTGCCACCAGATGGAGATGTCACTTGCCACCAGATGGAGATGTCACTAGCCACGCTGCCTGCCACCAGATTGAGATGTCACTAGCCACGCTGCCTGCCACCAGATGGAGATGTCACTTGCCACGCTGCCTGCCACCAGATGGGGATGTCACTTGCCACTATGTCTGCCACCAGATGGGGATGTCACTTGCCACGCTGCCACCAGATGGAGATGTCACTAGCCACGCTGCCTGCCACCAGATTGAGATGTCACTAGCCACGCTGCCTGCCACCAGATGGAGATGTCACTTGCCACGCTGCCTGCCACCAGATGGAGATGTCACTTGCCACCAGATGGAGATGTCACTAGCCACGCTGCCTGCCACCAGATTGAGATGTCACTAGCCACGCTGCCTGCCACCAGATGGAGATGTCACTAGCAACGCTGCCTGCCACCAGATGGGGATGTCACTTGCCACTATGTCTGCCACCAGATGGGGATGTCACTTGCCACGCTGCCACCAGATGGAGATGTCACTTGCCACGCTGCCACCAGATGGAGATGTCACTAGCCATGCTGCCTGCCACCAGATTGAGATGTCACTAGCCACGCTGCCTGCCACCAGATGGAGATGTCACTTGCCACGCTGCCACCAGATGGAGATGTCACTTGCCACGCTGCCACCAGATGGAGATGTCACTAGCCACGCTGCCACCAGATGGAGATGTCACTAGCCACGCTGCCTGCCACCAGATGGAGATGTCACTAGCCACGCTGCCTGCCACCAGATGGAGATGTCACTTGCCACGCTGCCTGCCACCAGATGGAGATGTCACTTGCCACGCTGCCACCAGATGGAGATGTCACTTGCCACGCTGCCACCAGATGGTGATGTCACTTGCCACGCTGCCACCAGATGGAGATGTCACTTGCCACGCTGCCACTAGATGGAGATGTCACTTGCCACTCTGCCTGCCACCAGATGGAGATGTCACTTGCCACGCTGCCTGCCACCAGATGGAGATGTCACTAGCCACGCTGCCTGCCACCAGATGGAGATGTCACTTGCCATGCTGCCTGCCTGCCACCAGATGGAGATGTCACTTGCCACGCTGCCACCAGATGGAGATGTCACTTGCCACACTGCAACCAGATGGAGATGTCACTTGCCACGCTGCCACACTATGGAGATGTCACTTGCCACACTATGGAGATGTCACTTGCCACACTATGGAGATAACACTTGTCACGCTGCCTGGCAGCCACCAGATGGAGGAGGGTGGAACAGCGGTGCGGGCAATGAGAGATGTCATCTCTCTCCCCCGCTGCCGCACCGCTGACATTACTCCTCGATATTTTCAAAAATGGCGCCGGGCAGCGTAATCACGCTACTGCGCATGCGCCGCCCAGCCAAGCACTTACGAGCTTTCCCGAGCCCGGCCGGCTTCGGAACGGCGCATGCGCAGTAGTGTGCGGCTCGCGGCCATCATTTCTAAGGGCACCGGTGCCCTTAATCGACTCAACGGGCAGCCTGAAGGGGGGGGCGGCCGCGAAGTCACCGCAGGAGCGGCGCCGCCCCTGCACCACTGCCGTCTCGAGGCCTGGCCTCGGTGGCCTTGTGGTAAATCCGGCCCTGACCCTCCTCCAGCCACTGTTCCTTGGTCTTCCTTTTGCCCAGCTACATACTTTTTTTACGACCCTGCACCTACGTACAAAGCTGCAGTGGCTAAACCAAAAAAGAAACAAAAGTTCTTCCCGACCCACACCATCCTGCCAGTAACCCAACCTGCTTCCACACCAACCAACCTGTTCCAGCCTGCCTTCATGCCAGTTGAACTTAATGACCCACCTAAACCTGCCAACCAAGTGCCTGCTATCCAGTCTGATGTGCCTGCCTTCCAGCCTGATGTGCCTACCTTCCAGTCAGATGTGTCCGCTTTCCAGTCTGATGTCTTGATGCCTGCCTTCCAGCCCAAAGTCTCAGTGCCTGCCTTTCAGCCTGATGTGCCTGCCTTCCAGCCTGATGTACCTACCTTCCAGTCTGATGTGCCCGCTTTCCAGTCTGATGTCTTGATGCCTGCCTTCCAGCTTGAAGTGCCTACCTTCCAGTCAAATGTGTCCGCTTTCCAGTCGGATGTCTTGATGCCTGCCTTCCAGCCTGATGTGCCTGCCTTCCAGCCTGATGTGCCTGCCTTCCAGCCTGATGTGCCTGCTTTCCAGTCTGATGTGCCCGCTTTCAAGTCTGATGTCTTGATGCCTGCCTTCCAGCCCGAAGTCTCAGTGCCTGCCTTCCAGTCTGATGTGCCCGCTTTCCAGTCTGATGTGCCCACCTTCCAGCCTGATGTCTCGATGCTTGCCTTCCAGCCGGATGTCTTGGTGATTGCCTTCCAGCATAAGTCTCGGTGCTCGATTTCCAGTCTGATGTGTCTGCCTCCCAGTCTGATGTCCTGATGCCTGCCCTCCAGCCCAAAGTCTCAGTACCCGCCTTCCAGTCTGATGTGCCTGCCTTCCAGTCTGTTCTGCCCGCCTTCCAGCCTGATGTGCCCACCTTCCAGCCTGATGTCTCGATGCCTGCCTTCCAGCCTGATGCCTTGGTACCCGCTTTCCAGCCTGATGTGCCTGCTTTCCAGCCTGATGTGCCTGCTTTCCAGCCTGATGTGCCTGCTTTCCAGTCTGATGTGCCCGCTTTACAGTCTGATGTCTTGATGCTTGCCTTCCAGCCCAAAGTCTCGGTGCCTGCCTTCCAGCCTGATGTGCCTGCCTTCCAGTCAGATGTGTCCGCTTTCCAGTCAGATGTCTTGATGCCTACCTTCCAGCCCGAAGTCTCAGTGCCTGCCTTCCAGTCTGATGTGCCTGCTTTCCAGTCTGATGTGCCCACCTTCCAGCCTGATGTCTCGATGCTTGCCTTCCAGCTGGATGTCTTGGTGCTTGCCTTCCAGCCTGAAGTCTCGGTGCTCGCTTTCCAGTCTGATGTGCCTGCTATCCAGTCTGATATGCCTGCCTCCCAGACTGATGTCCTGATGCCTGCCCTCCAGCCCAAAGTCTCGGTGCCCACCTTCCAGTCTGATGTGCCCGCCTTCCACCGCCTTCCAGTCTGATGTGCCCGCCTTCCAGTCTGATGTGCCCACCTTTCAGTCTGATGTGCCCGCCTTCCAGCCTGATGTGCCTGCTTTCCAGTCTGATGTGCCCACCTTCCAGCCTGATGTCTCGATGCCTGCCTTCCAGCCTGATGCCTTGGTGCCTGCCTTCCAGCCTGATGTCTCGATGCCTGCCCTCCAGCCCGAAGTCTCAGTGCCTGCTTTCCAGTCTGATGTGCCCACCTTCCAGCCTGATGTCTCGATGCTTGTCTTCCAGCCTGATGACTCGATGCTTGCCTTCCAGCCTGATGTCTTGGTGCCTGCCTTCCAGCTTGATGTCTCCACTTTCCAGTCTGATGTGCTCGCTTTCCAGTCTGATGTGCTCGCTTTCCAGTCTGATGTGCTCGCTTTCCAGTCTGATGTGCTCGCTTTCCAGTCTGATGTGCCTGCTTTCCAGTCTGATGTGCCCGCTTTCCAGTCTGATGCCCTGATGCCTGCTTCCAGCCCGAAGTCTTGGTTCCCGCCTTCCAGTCTGATGTGCCCGCCTTCCAGTCTGATGTGCCCGCTTTCCAGTCTGATGTGCCCACCTTCCAGCCTGATGTCTCGGTGCTTGCCTTCCAGCCTGATGTCTCGGTGCCTGCCTTCCAGCTTGATGTCTCCACTTCCCCATCTAATGTGCCCGCTTCTCAGTCTGATGTCCTGGTACCTGCCTTCCAGCCTGGTGTCTCATTGCCTGCCTTCCAGCCGATGTCTTGATATTGGTGTGTCAGCCTGAAGTTTCAGTGCCCGTGTGTCAGCCTAAAGTTTCGGTGCCCATTACCCAGTCTGCTGAACCGGTGCCCGTTACCCAGTCTGCTGAACTGGTGCCCGTTACCCAGTCTGCTGAACTGGTGCCCGTTACCCAGTCTGCTGAACCGGTGCCCGTTACCCAGTCTGCTGAACCGGTGCCCGTTACCCAGTCTGCTGAACCGGTGCCCGTTACCCAGTCTGCTGAACCGGTGCCCGTTACCCAGTCTGCTGAACCGGTGCCCGTTACCTAGTCTGCTGAACCGGTGCCCGTTACCCAGTCTGCTGAACCGGTGCCCGTTACCCAGTCTGCTGAACCGGTGCCCGTTACCCAGTCTGCTGAACCGGTGCCCGTTACCCAGTCTGCTGAACCGGTGCCCGTTACCCAGTCTGCTAAACCGGAGTCCGTTAAGCCAGTGCCCGTTATTCGGCTTGCCAGACCAGTGCCCGGTGTCCAGCTCGCTGAACCGGGGCCCGTTACCCAGCCCACTGGGCCGGGGCCCATTACCCAGTTTGTTGAGCCATTGCCTGTGATCCAGCCTGCCCTTACGATGCTCACTGTTTGGCCTGACGACCCGGAGCTTGCTGCCCATCTCGACGACCCGGAGCTTGCTGCCCAGCTCGACGACCCGGAGCTTGCTGCCCAGCTCGACGACCCAGAGCTTGCTGCCCAGCTTGACGACCCTGAGCTTGCTGCCCAGCTCGATGACCCGGAGCCCGCTGTCTGCTCTGATGTGCCCGCTGTCTGCTCTGATGTGCCCGCTGTCTGCTTTGATGTGCCCGCTGTCTGCTCTGATGTATCCACTGCCCAGTCTAAGGTGCCTGATGCCCAGCCTGAAGTACCCGATGCCCAGCCTGACATGCCCTCATCTGTTGTTCGGTTTGAGGCCATAAACTTTGGAAAATTTCATCTAGTTGGAGCATCCGGAGGCCGCTCCTTTGTGGGCGGGTACTGTCATGAAAAGGTTCACCCGTTGGTGGCGCTATCGGTCTCTTGGATAGCAGTACCAGCGTCCACCAGCAGGTGTCTTCCAACACCTAGGACCTGTAATAAGAGGACTCACCTGCTGGTGGAACTGTTACATCCTTGGGCCGTAGTACTGGTATCCACCAGTGGGTGTATTCCGGCAGTGTGGAGCAGACGGCACCCTCTGCGCTCAGGTGTAACATGAGGTCAATTACTGCAGTCTTTTAAATACCCGGCAAGCTCTCACATGCTTGCCTTGGTATCTTTCTCCCTGCGCCCTGACCTTGCTGCCTGTATCCTGACCGTGAACCTGTTTGTCCTGATCTGATCCGATCCCTAGGCCTAGCCCATCCTGTACTTGTCGCTCCTGATTCCCTTTGATCCCTGCCCTGCAGGCTATCCATCCATCCTCTCCCTGTCCTGTTGATTTCCCTTCCTTACCCATCTGCTGACCTCCCAGTGTATGACCTCGGCCTGGCTTTGTTTACGATTCCAGTATCTCCATTTACTTTGTATATACTATTTGTTGTTTGTGGGTCTGTGGTAGGTTTTTGCACTGTTTATATTTCTTTTACTTGTCACCTAATTAACCGCTTCAGCCCCGGAAGATTTTACCCCCTTCCTGACCAGAGCACTTTTTGCGATTTGGCACTGCGTCGCTTTAACTGACAATTGCGCGGTCGTGCGACGTGGCTCTCAAAAAAAATTGACGTCCTTTTTTTTCTACAAATAGAGCTTTCTTTTGGTGGTATTTGATCACCTCTGCGATTTTTATTTCTTGCGCTATAAACAAAAGAAGAGCGACAATTTTGAAAAAAACCATTATTTTTTACATTTTGCTATAATAAATATCCCCCAAAAATATATTAAAAAATGTTTTTTCCTCAATTTAGGCCAATCGTATTCTTCTACATATTTTCGGTAAAAAAAAAAAATCGCAATAAGCGTTTATTGATTAGTTTGCGCAAAAGTTATAGCGTTTACAAAATAGGGGATAGTTTTATGGCATTTTTATTAATATTTTTTTTTTTACTAGTAATGGCGGCGATCAGCGATTTTTATTGTAACTGCGACGTTATGGCGGACATGTCGGACATTTTTGACACATTTTTGGGACCATTGTCATTTATACAGCGATCAGTGCGATTAAAAAGGCACAGATTACTGTGTAAATGATACTGGCAGTGAAGGGGTTAACCACTAGGGAGCAGAGAGGGGTTAAGTATGTCCTAGGGGAGTGATTCTAACTGTAGGGGGGATGGGCTGTGTGTGTCATTACTCTGATCACTGCTCCCGATGACAGGGAGCTGTGATCAGTGCCCTGTCACTAGGCAGAACAGGGAGATGCTGTTTACATCAGCATCTCCCCGTTCGTCCTCTCCGTGAGGCGATCGCGGGTATCCCCGCGGCGATCGAGTCCGCAGGACCCGCGACCTGACTCACGGAGCTCCCGGCGCGAACGCAATGACAAGTCCATTTGCCCAGCCGTGCCATTCTGCCGACGTACATCGGCGTGCGCCGGTCGGGAAGTGGTTAATAAAACGCCATAATTTTTTCACTTACATGCGTTTCTGGTTTCCTCTGTGCAGTCCACACAGTCCGGTCTACTAAATCTCCTGACGGGAATCCCCATCTGTAAATCATGCTGTGATTCCGTAGGATCTTGGTAATTGAGTTTAGGTTCTTACGTGCCAGGATCGTAGCTTGTGATAGAACTGCATACAAGAGGATACCTGTGTATGGGTCAGGTAGTGGAGAGTTTCGTCGTGCATATTGCATCAGTTGATCTTTCACCTCATAAAAGTGTATTCTGCCTATGACGTCTCTTGGTAATTTTTCTGAAATGTGAGGCGGTTTGGGCAATCTGTGAGCTCTGTCGATTTCTAGTTCCTGATGTGGGATTGTTGAGATTAATTTTTTAATCATGTCTTTAAGAAATCGCTTCAGTTCCGGTGGTTTAACATTTTCGGGTATGCCTCTGAATTTCACATTATTGCGTCTTACGTGATCTTCTAAGTCCGCCATTTTCATTTTGAGATGTTTAACTTCATCTTCTAACTCAAAGTGAGAATCGACCATTTCATTGTGGGCAGATGTAAATTCACACATTTTATTTTCTATATAGTCCACTCTCTCTCCTAACGCATCAATTTCCATTTTAGATTTCTGCATGAAATTTAACATATCATATTGTAGCGTGCCTCTTAGGGACATTATCATATCTTTTATATTGGAGTCCAATATGCGTTGTCCTGCTGTGGGAATTGCATTCAGCTTCTCATCATATGGATTTACATCTGATGTGTGATTATTATCTTGTGTGGAATTATTACCTTCAGCAGAAGAAATCCTCCTTCTTTGTTTGAGAGGGCTTGTAAATTCAGCCTCTGTGTCAAGGCTGCTATACCGCTGCTGACCACTGTGTGTCCTCTTTTCCTCTCCTGAGTCTGCAATGTTGTGTTCAGAGCTGTGATGAAGGAGGGGGGAGTCAGCGCCATCTTTGATCCCCTGTGTCCTGGACGGACCCAGGAATTCACTTAATTTGCGGTGTCCCTCTCTGGTCTTTCGTTTTGCTGACATTGTCACCACGTTGCCGCCGCTTTCCGGAATCGGGGTATGTTTCCAGGGCTTTTCTGTCGCTATATGTGTAGCTCAGGGATGTCCGTGATTATGGAGGCCCCTCACAGTGCGGCCAGCTCGTTCCGCAGCTAACCACGCCCCTGAAGTTTCCTTATTTCAATCCTGACTGATTACCTTTAACTGCTAACTCCAACAAAAACGAATGTTTTATTTTTGGGAAGACATGGCTGGTTTTAACCACCCTTTTCCTTGGAGACATTGGGAGGGAAAAAAAGGGACAGAAAGTGTAACATCGGGGGTTGTTTTAGCTTAAGGGTAGAGCTTACCAGTGAGCTGAGTCCACGCCAGATATGCAATTTTAAGGGCTTGTAGGCCCACTTTTATTAAAGAAAAAAAATGTCCAATAACAGAAGAGTTGCCCACACAGGGGTTTCAGCTTTCCACAGCAACAATGTAAGTTAAATCAAAAATACCAAGCCACCTGGCTCTCTTTAGCAGCACTGCTGCTCAGACTTATGCTTCAGCCCTCTTGGCTCTATAACAGAGTTCCTGTACACCCAGTACCTCAGCACTCTTTTCCAGCCCACAGGCTTGGACCCTCTGTCTGCTCTGACAGACAGACCTGTGCAGACATGCACACTTCTCCCTTGCTTGCCTGGACTCCTTGGGAGGGTGGAGCCCAGAACCATGGTCAGGTGCCAACAAATAGCTCAGCACACACCTGACCAGTCAGTATGCTGGTGGATCGCAAAACCCGGACCCAGGACTGGGGATTTCATCCCACCTGGATCGCTACGAAATCCCCGGGCTCCAGATCCCAAAATGGATTTTAGTAAACAATGAGGAAACTGAAAAGCCAGTTTCCTCCCAAATAAGAAAATAAACTGGAGCCCCTCAACCTGCCTGGTTGAGAATCCTGCATCCAAACACTGGTGGGGTACCACTCCACCACAAAAGTTACAAATTTCCAGTAACCTTACAATACTGAAATGTCCGTTTTGAATGGACCTGAGGTTTAATAGTGTTAAGAGGGCAACTTTCATCATGCTAGGACATGGCCTATGCAGGACTTTCCAGAAATCTGGAACTTATGTGTCTTGCTCTTTCACAGTTCCTTCTTCCTCAAGGTCATTTGACTTCTATTGGTTTAGCTTTTCTTGTTTGTTATACACAACTGGCCTTATTCGATAAAGTGTGCTAAGTACAGCAACTCATTTCAATCCATCTTGTATCATAATGATTCATTCATTATTATACAGGATTTATATAGCGCCGACAGTTTACGCAGGGCTTTACAACATTAGGGCAGACAGTACACTTACAATACAATTCAATACAGGGGGGAATCAGAGCCCTGCTCGTTAGAGCTTACAATCTAGGAGGGAGGGTCAAGTTATACAAAAGGGTAATAGCTGTGGGGGATGAGCTAATGGAGAAAATAGTGCAGTTGTTAGATGGAGGCAGGATAGGCTTCTCTGAAGAGGAAAGTTTTCAGGGATCGCCTAAAAGTGGATACATTTGAGATTCAGATTCATTGCTTTCAGCCCATCCAAAATATATCAATACAAAAGCACATTGACTCTTGCATTCAATTTTTGATATGGCAGGCAACAGGCAATGTACCCATTCCAGGCAATATAGTAGTAATACACATTGCTTACTTAGCAACAGTTCATCAGTTTATTAACGCTTATTTTTATCTATTTCAGGAGATTCTGGTGGTCCTCTTATTATACAATATAACAAGCGTTACATCCAGGTACAGTAAACCTTTTAATTATGATGGGTGGATTTCCAGCATAGTTTTGTAACATGTTTTGCTTTACCTTGCCTCACTTTCCAGCAATCATTATGATATGCCTATAGGTTTTGGTATTTTTATTTTTTATGCCTGCAAAAGAACTTTTCTTCCCTCGTGATTTTCCCTTACTTGTTCACATTGCAAAGTAGTGCAAGCTTCATACTTTACCATTCTCCTTTTCTTTTCTTTTCAATTTCCCTTTCTCTTGCCCTCCTCTTTGCTTTGAAGGAGCACTGTCAGAGATAAGATCCTATCCTTTCCCTTGCCTTTCCCTTGCCTTTCCTTTGCCTTTCCCTTTCCCCTTTCCTTTTCCCTCTGCTCCCTTTTCCTTTCCCTTTGCTTTTCCCTCTGCTCCCTTTTCCTTTTTTTTTTTTTTTTAAAGAATTATCAGAAATACTTTTCCTTCTTTGTTTATTGGGGATCTAAAAAAAATTAGTAGAAGCCGGTTGTAGTTATCTAATAGCAATCCCAACGCTAACCCTTGCTCTAGCCAGCAAAGGTTACTTTAAAAAAAATGTCCGTGTGCAGACAGGGAACGATTTGCTGCCTCTGCAGCAGCAGGAGCCATTTATATCCTCCTACATAATCCCTGGTAATAACAAGCTGTCAACGAGACAACCCACTCACCATTATATACAGGGGGTCATGGCCAAGCAGGTGGACAGTATTGGCCATTGGCACTTTGCAAAATACAATTTTTACTTACAAATTTGAAGCCAGTGCCTGGAAACTAAGAAGTACTTTTAAAACTTGACATATTCATCAAAACATTTCGCAATGGGAGGAGTTGTATTTATCGGAATTGCACTAGTGCTTCAGTGCCCTGAGGGTAGCACCAAGCAATCAATATTTGCATATATTTTCCTTATGTTGTTCACTCTCCTGGCCACCCTGTGGCTAAATTCACCACAAAGAGTTGGGTATAGGGGCATGTGAGTCAAAAAACTTACTACACTGCAGTTCAGGAAACCCAAAATGATCACTATTTTTTGTTTGTACAATTGTGAATACAAAGCAGACAGCATTTTGCCTCCAAGACCATTCAAGCACTCATTTTTAATAAAATATTCACATAATACAAGAGGGCAGAGCAGAAGGATGTCTAGTTCAAGGTATTTTGCAATAACTTTTTGAAATCTTTTCCTCTTTTCTGCTTCTACAGGTCGGAGTAATAAGTTGGGGAACAGTGAACAGCTGTAAAGGGTATAAAAGGGAACAAGTCCCTACAGCTTCTCGGGACTTCCATGCTGGCGTTATCCCTGGGCTGGCATGGATAGAAGAAATTATAAAAGATGAACTTGTATACCTGAAGTGAATGTTCCACACCTTGTGGGCATAGAAGAATGAATAAGACTTAATGTCGATTGTGTGACAATTTACTGATATTTCTGCAAAGACTGATATTTCAGCTTTGGATATTGGCCACCATCTTCTTAATGCTCTTGGGGACTCTGGCATTTACTCTGTACTTAAGCTTCTCTCATGAGGAGCTCTCAATCTCTTTATTGCATCTTTGCATTACTCTACATTATCCAGAGCATTAGGAGGAACTAGAATCCAAACTAGCATTAGAGGTAAGAGAAAATAAGAAGCCAATGAGTAAAATTACTAGCATCCAGTCATAATTGATATAAATGTTTTGGATGGGCTTCCCCTAAAATATACCTATACATTCCTGAATACATCTTTCTGAGTGATGGTTAAAAAAGGTATAGCAAGCTCTGAAATACTTATCTTTCCCTAAAGTTCTTGTACTTTGGCAGCCAGCTGGTCACATGATCAATGCTGCGGCACTGGTCATGGTCACCCGGTTTCTGTTTAAGGTTGATAAATCTAAAAGTTCATCTAGAGTAAGGCAGGCAGTGGCTACCATTTTGTCAACAGAAGATTACAAAAGTAAGTGACCAGTTATGTGGCATGCACTGAATTGAGACTGGAGTGGTAAGTAATTCAGCCCTTATATTACTCCTTATTTATCCATCTAAACAAGACAATTAACATAGGTTTATACCTCACAATAGGTTCCGTTTAAGAGTTAAGGCTACCAAAAACATCATAGAGTTTTCGGTATAGAGCGATAGGGGTAGGCTGAGTGTAACAGCCTCACCAATGAGATCCAGAACACCAAGGTTCCTTCTCAGATCTTCTGCCCTTCACTGGTCCAGTCATCCCCACTTCTTTAAATAACATGTCAAACTAGCAGCAGACATGATCTGTGCAGATAATCACGCTAGAAAATATACTGTTAAAAGGTACAGTTAATGTCTTTCCCAAATGCATTGTTTTCTATCTCAAGCTATGACAAAGATGGTGTTTTTGGACCCCTGAAATGTGTTGGATACGATTTTGATCGTCCCTCTGACCCTTACTGGAATAAAGTCGTATCTGGACCTTTCAGCAGTGGTGTGGTGCTTCAATTCACATTTTTGCTACACTACACTACAAGCCAAGGAGAATGTGGAGATCCTATTGGGTGTAGAAGCTTCCCGCCAGGGAACCATAATCACCTACCTCAACACCGTTACATTAAGGCTGCTTTCACACTACTCCGTTGCAAAAACATGGTAAAAATGCATATGCTTTTTTGCTGTTTGTTTCCTCCTGTGAAAAAGGACACTTGACTCAAAATGCACCAAAAATGCAACTGCGGTTGCACCCATGATACCTTATTGCAGCGTTTTCCATTTCAATGGGGAGGTGCATTTTTGGTGCATTTCTTTTTACTGCACCAAACATGCATCAAAAATGCAGCATGCATTTGTGCAACTGACCCACAACTGACTTGTGTGAAGAGTTCCCGAGGATTTATTGATCGTGCATTTTTCTTCTGCTTTTGGTAAGGCTGATTAGTGTGAAAGGGCCCTAAGATAGGATAGTAATGCCTACAAGATAATCTCATGGATCCAATGCTATTGTACACTTTCTTTAAAAAACGTTTGTGCCACAACTATTTCAGTGAGTACCTGCATCCTCTCAGTACCAGAAATGTGGGAACTCTGTGGAAAGGTGAAGAAGGGGTAAGCTAGAGGTATCTAACACTCTACAAAGTATAGCCTGCATACAGCCTGCCCTCATCACACTCCATTCAAAATGGAACTACGTTTCTTGCTTAAAACTTGTTGACATTTTGTAAAAATGCATACTAGCTTTTTATCATTACAGTCAAATATTCACTTTGTTTATTAGTGCAAACCACTCAAAATGTCAGTGCAATAGCTTTTGTAAATATCTCCAGTCAATAAAAAAATATGAATTATGTTATATATGGCCTTTAAGTTTACTCTTATTAAATGCAGTCTTATTGTTCATTCTAACCTACCTGTAACCAGGACCGGTACAAGGGGTGGGCGGAAGGGGAAGGTGCCCTGGGCGGAGCAATTTATTGTAGGAAGGGGGCACAGCGCTGGCAGGCAGTGTGATGTTAAACTTTCTGGGCAAGTGACTATCACCGGCCGCCCCTACAACATTGCAGATCTGCGCCTGCTTGCAAAGCTGTGCATAGGCGTACTAAGTGGGGGGCAGGCCGCCCCGAGTACCACACACTGGGGGGGGTGTGTCAGGCTGGCCCCCCCTCCGTGATTGAAGCAGTGGCAGCGCCGCGAGTTTAGGCCGTGGCGCAGTGACAGGCACAGGGAGAGGCGATCTACATTGTGATGCGAGGGGGAGGGGGTGTGCGGGGGTGCAGGGTAACACCGCTGCACCTACCATCCTCTCCTCTCGCGCGCTGTCTGCCTGTGCGATCCGGGATGTCACACAGGCACAGCTGAGCAGAGTGAAGCCGCCTCCCCCTCTCCCCCTCCTCTCTGTTTATGTGTAAACAGGGGGAGGGGATCTGCTGAGCATGTGCCGCCGCGCTGATCTGAGGTACTGAATGGGGGGGTCTGCACACTGCACTGAACGGGGCTACACTAAAAGGGGGCATCTGCACTGAATGGGGGCGTCCGCACTGAACGGGGGCTACACTGAAGGGGGGGTCTGCACTGAACGGGGGGCTACACTGAAGGGGGGTTCTGCACTGAACGGGGGGCTACACTGAAGGGGGGCTACACTGAAAGGGGGCATCTGCACTGAATGGGGGTGTCTGCACTGAACAGGGGGGCTACTCTGAATGGGGGGGCTACACTGAATGGGGGGCTACACTGAACAGGGGCTACACTGAAGAGGGGTCTGCACTGAACGGGGGGCTACACTGAAAGGGGGGTCTGCACTGAACGGGGGTCTGCACTGAACGGGGGGCTATACTGAAGGGGGCGTCTGCACTGAAGGGGGGGTCTGTGTAACATGCAGGGGGTCCAGAGCTGCAGAGTACTGTGTAATGTAAAGGGGTCCAGAGATGCAGGGTGATGTGTAATGTAAAGGGGCCCAGAGATGCAGGGTGATGTGTAATGTAAAGGGGTCCAGAGATGCAGGGTGATGTATAATGTAAAGGGGCCCAGAGATGCAGGGTGATGTGTAATGTAAAGGGCTCCAGAGATGCAGGGTAATGTGTAATGTAAAGGTGCCCAGAGATGCAGGGTAATGTGTAATGTAAAGGGCTCCAGAGATGCAGGATGATGTGTAATGTAAAGGGGTCCAGAGATGCAGGGGGATGTGTAATGTAAAGGGGTCCATAGATGCAGGATGATGTGTAATGTAAAGGGGTCCAGAGATGCAGGGTGATGTGTAATGTAAAGGGGTCCAGAGATGCAGGGTGATGTGTAATGTAAAGGGGTCCAGAGATGCAGGGTGATGTGTAATGTAAAGGGCTCCAGAGATGCAGGGTGATGTGTAATGTAAAGGGGTCCAGAGATGCAGGGTGATGTGTAATGTAAAGGGCTCCAGAGATGCAGGGTGATGTGTAATGTAAAGGGGTCCCGAGATGCAGGGTGATGTGTAATGTAAAGGGGTCCAGAGATGCAGGGTGATGTGTAATGTAAAGTGGTCCAGAGATGCAGGGTGATGTGTAATGTAAAGGGGTCCAGAGATGCAGGGGGATGTGTAATGTAAAGGGGTCCAGAGATGCAGGGTGATGTGTAATGTAAAGTGGTCCAGAGATGCAGGGTGATGTGTAATGTAAAGTGGTCCAGAGATGCAGGGTGATGTGTAATGTAAAGGGGTCAGTGCGGGGGATCGCTGGACTCCAGGTTAGCACAGGACTGGGAGGGATGGGGAGGGGGTCCAATGTAAGTTAACCTTACAGATTTTCTGTAAAGTGAACTTACAATTTAACCATTTGCCGACCCGCCGCAGTAGATATACTGCGACGGGGCTGCAGCTACAGTATTGTAATGTTTTTTGTGTTTTCTGGTTTTGAAAGGACATTGACTCTTTCTTTATACCCGGGGGGGGGGGGGCACAGTTTGCCATCTTCGCCCTGGGCACCAGATGGCCTTGTCCCAGCACTGCCTGTAACATATACAATATATAGGTAAGTCTTATTACTCTAAAATAGAATTCGAAACAAGGGTTCTAGTCAATGGTTATAAATAGAATAGAATACTTTTATAGCAACCTGTGGGTCAGGCTTACTACCCTACCCAAAAAATATTTTTAGAACACATCACCATAACAATATAAAAAGGTCACAATAATAAAATGATTTTTGGCAGCAGTAAGTGACACAATGATTATTAAACATTAACATACTACTAATACATAACTACTATTTGCAACAGGTGCAATACTGTGCTATACTGGCAGAGTAAAGAGCTTTTGCTGTTTGGGAGACTATCATCGACTACATTATTAAATTGTATGTCTGGGTAACATAAAAAATGCAGTACATTAATCAAATTCATGCCCAATCTTTTTTTTCTTTTAAAAATTTTGCAAGCATATGAAAACAGACTTGATCTGCTAGAAATCCAGTGATAAGCTGAAAACATGGTGTCTCGGCTCCCAATCCCAAAACAGTTTTTTCAGCCCTACCGGAGTTCTCTTCTGGACTACAGACTCTCCCCTATCCCAGCCTTCTTCTATCCTCCTCCACATGCATACATTGAGTTATTGCCAGCAAAACAATTCTGCTGTCTTGCCTCTTGGGAAAGGGTTCTTGGAAGATATGTTGCTGGGGGACAATAAAAACTGACCTAAGGCCCCCTGATATTTCTTCCTCCAAGAAGCTGCCTCTACAGGAATTTTACATAGCTGATGAAGATGTCAAGGGGTAATATTAAAGTTTAATTCTGAGATATACCTTACTCATCTTAAAAATGCCCCCTTCTAACACCTATTCTGACTAAGTCCGTCCATAGACAGTTTGATTCAAACCATGTATGGGCGGGCTGAATGTACCAAGTCGATCGATCAACTTGGGTACAACCAGCCTGCTGGATTTTACATGGGATTATTGCTAGCGGCTGGTGTAGTCACTAGCAATAATTACTGTCTTATCCCCGTGTTTGCTTTACCTTAACCTATTTTCAGGCCACTCTGGTCACATGGTGTCCACTGTGTCACCCAGCGCCAACTACAGGGGAGAGGAGAGAGCGCTCAACAATGGCTGGCAATGCCTGTGATTGTGAAATCAACCATAGACTAACAATGGCCAATCCGTTGCCTGTGCTCCCCTGCAGCCACCACTGGTTGGCACAGGGGAGCTGGATCCTGTAATTGGAGGGGAGCTAGCTGAAAATAGAAAAGTATAAAGATCTTTCTTACACAAGTTAGTCAGCATAGGTGTTAGGAGGGGGAAGTAGCATTTTTAAGATTAGTTAGGTATGCTTCATAATTCTACTTTAACCACCTCCCGCCTGCACTATAGCCGAATGACAGCTACAGCGCGGGCCTTAATTGCCGGGAGGCCGTCAATCGACGTCCTCCTGAGCATGCGCATCCCTGCGGGGGCACGCACGGCACGCTCTGTGATTACCAAGTCTATGAGACCCCGACCCTAACCACGTGATCAGCTATCAGCCAATGACAGCTGATCATGTGATATAATCAGAAGATCGGTAATCTTTTTTTTTTCCCTCACGCTGACACCGTGAGGAAAAAAAAAAAAACAATCCCCAGCTTCTGTCAGAGGGTAATCAGTCCCTCACACAGAGAGCCACCGCTGCCTTATCTCTGCCCACCAATGCTACCTATCAGTACCCATTAGTGCCACCTATCAGTGCCCACAGTGCCACCTACCTTTGCCCACCAGTGCCACCTATCAATGCCCACTAGTGCTGCCAATCGATGTTCATCAGTGCCTCATCACTAGTGCCACCGATCAGTGCTGCCTCTCAGTGACACCCATCAGTGCACTTCAGTGCCACCCATCAGTACTGCCTCATCAGTGCCACCTATCAGTGCTCACGAGTGCAGCTTCATCAGCGCACATCAATGAAGGAGAATAATTACCTGTTTTCAAAATTTTATAAAGAACTATGAAACAGTTTTTTTTTTCAGTCTTTTTTCGTTTTTTAGCAAAATATAAAAAAACCCAGCAGTGATTAAATACCACCAAAAGAAAGCTCTTTTTGTGTGAAAAACAGATTATAAAAATTTCATTTGGGTACAGCGTTGCATGACTGCGCAATTGTCATTCAAAGTGCGACAGCGCTGAAAGCTGAAAATTGGCTTGGGCAGGAAGGGGGTGTAAGTGTAAGTTTTCCAATAGAGAAACAAGGTAGAAGTATACTGTATTTTAATGCTGGGACACCATCTGGGAGGAGTTGGAAGTCAATTTGGTTAGTGCCTACACAAATCCTTTACTTGTGTTCTGGGTTATGAAGTTCAGTTTTGTTGGGAAGAGTAAAATGATCCATGAACCCAACTCAGGTATTTACTTATTGATGTTGGAACATCTCTTCTAATCCCAAATAATGGGTCAATAACAATCTGCTGAAACATAAATAATGGCTCAATAACAATCTGACGAAACATAAATAATGGCTCAATAACAATCTGACGAAACATAAATAATGGATCATTAACAATCTGACGAAACATAAATAATGGGTCATTAACAATCTAACGAAACATAAATAATGGGTCAATAACAATCTGATGAAACATAAATAATGGGTCATTAACAATTTGACAAAACATAAAACGACAAAAGAGATTTTTTACATGACAGCTTTCCTTTTTTGTTGCGGCACTAAATTATTAAGAGGCATGGAAGAGCAATGGGGAAGGATTAAAGCTGAGCTGAAGGTATGATCTTAATTACATATTTACATTGGTCTAGCTTGGATCAATGTACATATGCTAATTTCATAATTTAGGTAGTGGTGTTTCAGCTGATAATCATTGTAGTGCTACTATAGCAATCACTGCAATCTTCTGGTTCCTGTGCTGAGAGGCTACCTGACCACAGGGGGCCGCTTGCAGCAGTTTATCAGATTACTTTAACTAGCAAAAAATAAAATGATATGGCTTGTAATGTATGTCAACATACGGCTGTCAATTCTGGCCCTAAAGCACAACTCCAGCCAAACTTTATTTTAATTTTGCACACAGCAGGGAAGTGTTAACATTTTACTGAGATTTGGGTGACCATCTTAGACACAGGAATGCTATATAAAGCCATTACTGGGCCAGTCTGTGAACCCACAGTGTGGAAGTACTGTAGGTAGGGAGAGGAATCTGTCTTGTCAGGGTCAGTTAGGCTTAGTATAGGAAAGGGCTACTGCTGTATAGAGATAGTTTAAAGACCTTCTGGATCCCAGAATGTTTCTTAACCAGTGAAAATCCCCCCAGCTCCACTGTTCAGGTACAGGTCATTATGGTGAAGTAAATGAAAAGCTAGCATAGAGTTGTGCTCCAAAGTTTGCATCCCCTGGCAGAAATCGTGAAATGTTGGCATTAATATTGAAAATATGACTGATCATGGCAAAAAACTGTCTTTTATTTAACCACTTGCCCTCCAGAAGATTTTCATGACAAGGCCATTTATTGGGATACGACACAGCATTGCTTTAACTGACAATTGCGCGGTCGTGCAACGCTGTACCCAAATAATTATTTCCCGTTTTTGCCCACAAATAGAGCTTTGATTTGGTGGTATTTGATCACCTCTATGTGTTTATTTTTTGTGCTATCAACAAAAAAAGACCAACAATTTTGAAAAAAATAAACAATATTTTTTACTTTCTACTATAAAACACATCCAATAAAAATTAAAAAAAAAAAAAATCAAAAATCTTTATAAATTCAGGCCAATATGTATTCTGCTATATGTTTTTGGTATATAGCCGTTCTGCCTGTCTCCCAAACGATCAGTGGGTCCCAGCGATCATCATGTCCGCCGGACCCGCTGATTGGCTCCCGCTGTGTCCAATCGCAGCTGGAGCGGGTCACTGGTGACGCACGTGCACGCCCCAGACCCTGAAGTGCAGGATCACATTCAGGTACATGATCCTGCACAGGGGAGCCACTTTGCCGCCGTATATGTACTGTATACGGTCAGCAAGCGGTTAAGGATAGTGATTATATTAAGCCATTTATTATCATATAGTTGTTTTGGCTTCTTCTTAAATCATAATGATAACAGAAATCACCCAAATGTTCCTGATCAAAAGTTTACATACCCTGGAATGTTTGGCCTTGGTACAGACGCACAAGGTAACACACACAAGTTAAAATGGCAATTAAAAGGTTAATTTCCCACATCTGTGGCTTTTTAAATTTTAATTAATGTCTGTGTATAAATAGTCAAAGAGTTTATAAGTTGCCATGTGGATGCATGGAGCAGGCTAGATACTAATCCATGGAGAGCACAAAAGAACTGTCAAAAGACCTGCATAACAAAGTAATGGAACTGTTTAAAGATGGAAAGGCTATAAAAGAAGATCCAAAGCCTTGAATATGCTAGTCAGTACTGTTTAAATCAACAAAAAAAGACCAACAATTTTGAAAAAAAAAAACCCCAATATTTCTTACTTTCTGCTATAAAACAAATCCAATAAAAAGTTTTTAAAAAATCAAAAATCTTCATAAATTTAGGTCAATATGTATTCTGCTATATGTTTTTTGGAAACAGCCATTCTGCCTGTCTCCCAAATGATCAGTGGGTCCTGGCGGACATCACGTCCGCCGGACACGCCGATTGGCTCCCGCTGTGACTATCCACAGCGGGAGCGGGTCACTGGTGACACACGTGCACGCCCCAGACTCTGAAGTGCAGGATCACATTCAGGTATGTGATCCTGCACAGGGGAGCCACTTTGCCGCCGTATATGTACTGTATACGGTCAGCAAGCGGTTAAGGATGGTAATTATATTAAGCCATTTATTATCACATAGTTGTTTTGGCTCCTTTTTAGATCATAATGATAACAGAAATCACCCAAATGGTCCTGATCAAAAGTTTACATACACTGGAATGTTTGGCCTTGGTACAGACACACAAGGTAACACACACAAGTTAAAATGGCAATTAAAGGTTAATTTCCCACATCTGTGGCTTTTTAAATTGTAATTAGTGTCTGTGTATAAATAGCCAATTAGTTGCCATGTGGATGCACGGAGCAGGCTAGATACTGATCCATGGAGAACACAAAACAACTGTCAAAAGACCTGAATAACAAAGTAATGGCAATATCCAAAGCTTTGAATATGCTAGTCAGTACTGTTCAATCACTTATTAAGAAGTGGAAAATTTGGGGGTCTCTTGATATCAAGCCAAGGTCAGGTAGGTGTCCAGAACAATTCTTCTGGCAGTCGTGGCTGCAATCTTTCTAGGTCTACCTAAATCAAGGCTTTGAATATCGTTTTATATCCTTTTCCATCTTTATAAAGTTCCATTACCTTGTTACGCAGGTGTTTTGACAGTTCTTTTCTTCTCCCCATGGCTCAGTATCTAGTAGACATGTGCACAACCAAAAAAATTTGTTTATTTTCGTTTTCGTTTCATTAGTTTATTATTTTTTTTGTTTTTCGGGTCATTCGTTATGATCGCGATTCGTAAATTCGTTCATTCGTAAATTCGTAAATTCGTAAATGCGTTCATTCGTACATTCGTTCATTCGTAATTCGAACATTCGTTCATTCGTACATTCGTACATTTTTACATTTGTACATTCGTAAATTCATACATTCGTAAAATCGTACATTTGTAAATTAGAAAATTCAGAAATTTGTAAATTCGAAGTTTGAAAATCCAAAAACCCGAAAATTCAAAAATCTGAAATAGTAACTAACTATTAAATTATAAGTATTGTATTTTCCTTTCAAACTTGACTGTCAGTGAACGTAACAAATACAAATTTAACCGAAGTTACGAATTATCCAAAACGAATGCTGCATCTAAACAAATGGAACGGAACAAATTAATAATAAATAATAATAATAAAACGTTGTTATTATTATTATTGTTATGTATTATTATTAATTCATTACGTTCCATTACGTTTTTTCGGATCATTCATAACTTTGGATAAATTTGTATGTGTTACGTTCACTAACAGCCAAATTTAAAAGGAAATTACAATACCTATAAATTAAAAGTTACTAGTAATTACTAATAGTTAAGTTATTATTAGTTAACTATTATTTCAGATTTCCGAATTTTCGAATTTACAAATTTACGAATTCACTAATTTACTAATGTACGAATGCACGAATGTATGAATGTAAATTGCGAATGTACGAATGTTCGAATGCCCGAATTTACGAATGTCCAATTTTATCGAATTTACGAATATTCGGAAAAAATTCGTTAAACGGGTTTTCGTTATTTCGGATATTCCCGAATTAACGAATTTGTCGAAATTCGTTAAAAAACGAATTCGGTACGAAACGAATTGCACATGCCTAGTATCTAGCCTGCTCAATTCAACCATGTGAGAGCTAACAAACTCATTGATTATTAGGGGTGCTGAAATTAATCGTTGCATCGATGCATCGCGGTTCAGGTGTCCCAGATGCGGCATCGATGCATAAGGACCGGAAAATCGATGTCCGGTGATGTCACTACTAGCCCCGCCCCTCCCGGGAAAGCGATCCGAGCGTATTTTTAAAAATGACTTGATTTTAATTAATGTTGTATTACAATGGATGCTGTGCCCCCGCTGTATGTGCTTTTTAAAAAACGATGTCACTTCATACCGAATTTCGCCGTAGTAAGATCATGTGACTCCCGGCCCGTCCCACCCCTCTCCGCTCTCCTCTTCCGTCTCCTGAGTCCTGACGTCAGCGGGGAATTCTCAGTCCCGCCCGCCTCTCTTCTGATACGATAACTATGGTCAGCGGGCGGGACGGAGAATTCCCCGCTGATGTCAGGACTCAGGAGACACGTGAGAGGAGAGCGGAGAGGAGAGCAGAGAGGGGCGGGATGAGCCGGGAGTCACATGATCGTACTACGGTGAAATTCGGTATGAAGTGACATCCTTTTTTAAAAAGCACATACAGCGGGGGCACAGCATCCATTGTAATACAACATTTATTAAAAGAAAGTAATTGTGGGGGGGTTAGTGATGGCTGCATTTAATGGGCACAGGTGGCTGCGTTTGGGCACAGGTGGCTGCGTTTAGGCACAGGTGGCCGCGTTTGGGCACAGGTGGCTGCGTTTGACGGGCACAGGTGGCTGCATTTTGGCACAGGTGGCTGCGTTTGACGGGCACAAGTGGCTGCGTTTGGGCACAGGTGGCTGCGTTTGACGGGCACAAGTGGCTGCGTTTGGGCACAGGTGGCTGCCTTTGATGGGCACAGGTGGCTGTGTTTGGGCACAGGTGGCTGCGTTTGACAGCCACAAGTGGCTGCGTTTGACGGGCACAGGTGGCTGCATTTGGGCACAGGTGGCTGCATTTGATTGGCACAGGTGGCTGCGTTTGATGGGCACAGGTGGCTGCATTTGACGGGCACAAGTGGCTGCGTTTGACGGGCACAAGTGGCTGTGTTTGACAGGTACAAGTGGCTGCGCTTGGGCACAGGTGGCTGCGTTTGATGGGCACAGGTGGCTTCATTTGATGGGCACAGGTGGCTGCGTTTGATGGGCACAGGTGGCTGCATTTGACGGGCACAAGTGGCTGCATTTGACGGGCACAAGTGGCTGCGTTTGACAGGCACAAGTGGCTGCACTTGGGCACAGGTGGCTGCGTTTGATTGGCACAGGTGGCTGCGTTTGGGCACAGGTGGCTGCGTTTGACGGGCACAAGTGGCTGCCTTTGGGCACAGGTGGCTGCGTTTGACGGGCGCAAGTGGCTGCGTTTGATGGGCACAGTGGCTGCATTTTACGGGCATAGTGGCTGCATTTGATGGGCACAGTGGCTGCATTTTACGGGCATAGTGGCTCCATTCGATGGGCACAGTGGCTGCATTTGATGGGCACAGTGAGGCTACATTTGATGGGGGAGGTTCAGGATTTTTCAGTTTGTTTGCGCCCCCCAAAAAAATTTTGAGCACCAGCTGCCACTGGTCAGCACAGAGACAGTACAGGGAACTTCACAGGGCTGTTTGTCATCTGTGGATTCTATCCCTTCTGACCTCCCAGCAGCCGTGTGTGTGAATCTCTGTACCCTGTAGTGCACCGGATTAGTGCACTTTTTAAGGGAGTGAGGTTATTTTTAATTCAAAGCAGAGTTCCAGTCAATTTTTTGTTTATTAGAAGTCAGCAGCTACAAAAAAAGTGCATCTACTGACTTTTAATAGACACTCACCTGTCCCACAATCCAGCGACGTGGCCACCCAAACCCTTCATTCTCTCCCCTGCCTGTCCACAGCGCTGACAATACTACTGTGGGCATCCGGCTGTGACAGCTTGCAGCTTCACAGCCGGGTGCCCATGTCTCACTGCGCTGTCCTGCATAGCCGGGCAATCTTTTGGGAACTGTGATGTCTCCCAGAAGATTTCAGGGTGGAAGGGCCGCCTAGGCGGCCCAAGCAGAAGTGGGAGCTCGTCGGTAATCCTGATGCATTGCGGAACCGAATCGAATCGAATCGTCGACCAGATAATCGTAATCAAATCGAATCGTGAGACCAGTGAAGATGCGCACCCCTATTGACTATAAACAGACACTAATTGCAAGTTAAAAAGTCAAAGATGTGGGAATTAACCTTTAATTGCCATTTTAGCCTGTGTGTGTCACCTTGTGTGTCTGTACCATGGCCAAACATTCCAGGGCATGTAAACTTTTGATCAGGGCAATTTGGGTGATTTCTGTTATCATTATGATTTAAATTGGAGCCAAACAACTATGTGATAATAAATGACTTCGTATGATCACTATCCTTAAATTAAAGCCATTTTTTTGGCATGATCAGTCATCTTTTTCAATATCAATGCCAAAATTTCACAATTTCTGCCAGGGTATGCAAATTTTGAGCACAACTGTACCTTTCCTGGGTCCTGTTGCATGGCCACAAGGAATTCCACTAATAAAAGCAAGCCTCTAGAAGCCAGCCCATGTATGCACTGCAAAATTGTGGTATTTTGTAGTGCTAAAGTGGTTGCAGACCCTTACATATACCCAGTGAAGTGACTGGCCTCAGGTGATACACAGAGATGAAACAAATCCTTCTACATAAGTTGTACCTGTTTGTCTGCAGTCTTCTTTACAGTTGTTAAAAGTGCAGGATATATAAAGCTTGTCTGAGCTTTCAGAAAGCAGGGGGCGGGGAGCTGAAGATGCGCTCTGCAATACTATTAATTTCTCTTCTTGGGTTTGGATACGCTTTAAGTAACCAAAACTGGGGAAGGGTGAAAACCTTGGTCGGGTATTTATTGTCATTGAAGAGGGTGATGATAAAACAGTTTTAAGCACCCCAAAACTGTATGGGCAAACACAGGCAGCCTTATTGTTTTAAAAATGACAATCAAACAGTGGCAGTTTTGGGAAAAAACACAAGGCAGGCTTACATCCACATAACCCGCACTCACCACCTCTCAAAACATATACAGTGCATCCGGAAAGTATTCACAGTGCTTCACTTTTTCCACATTTTGTTATGGTACAGCCTTATTTCAAAATGAATTAAATTCATTATTGTCCTCAAAATTCTACAAACAATACCCCATAATGACAACATGAAGAGTTTTTGTTTGAAACCTTTGCAAATTTATTAAAAATAAAAAATGAAAAAATCCCATGTACAAAAGTATTCACAGTCTTTGCCATGACATTCAAAATTGAGCTCAGGTACATCCTATTTCCACTGATCATCCTTGAGATGTTTCTACAACTTGATTGGAGTCCAACTGTGGTAAATTCAGTTGATTAGATATGATTTGGAAAGGCACACACCTGTCTACATAAAGTCCCACAGTTAACAGTGCATGTCAGAGCACAAACCAAGCCATAAAGTCCAAGGAATTGCCTGTAGACCTCTGAGACAGAATTGTATGGCGGCACAGATCTGGGGAAGGGTACAGAAAAATGTCTGCAGCATTGAAGGTCCCAATGAGCACAGTGGCCTCCATTACCTGTAAATAGAATATTTTTGGAACCACCGGGACTCTTCCTGGAGCAGGCCACCCAACCAAACTGAGCGATTGGGGGAGAAGGGCCCTAGTCAGGGAGATGACCAAGAACCCGATGGTCACTCTGACAGAGCTCCAGCGTTTCTCTGTGGAGAGAGGAGAACCTTACAGAAGAACAACTATCTCTGCAGCGCTTTACTAATCAGGCCTGTATGGTAGAGGGGCCAGACTGAAGCCATTCCTCAGTTAAAGGCACATGACAGCCCGCCTGGAGTTTGTCAAAAGGCACCTGAAGAACTCTCAGAACATGAGAAACAAATTTTCTGGTCTGGTGAAACAAAGATTGAACTCTCTGGCCTGAATGGCAAGCGTTATGTCTGGAGGAAACCAGGCACCGCTCATCATCTAGCCAATACCATCCCTACAGTGAAGCATGGTAGTGGCAGCGCCAAGCTGTGGGGATGTTTTTCAGCGGCAGGAACTGGGAGACTAGTCAGGATTGATGGAAAGATGAATGCAGCAATGGTCAGAGACATCTTTGATGAAAACCTGCTCCAGAGCTATCTGCACCTCAGACTGGGGCGAAGGTTTATCTCCAACGGGACAGTGACCTTAAGCACACAGCCCCGAAAACAAAGGAGTGGCTACGGGACAACTCTGTGAATGTCCTTGAGTGGCCCAGCCAGAGCCCAGACTTGAACCCGATTGAACATCTCTGGAGAGATCTGAAAATGCCTGTGCACAAACTCCCCATCCAACCTGATGGAGCTTGCGAGGTCCTGCAAAGAGGATTGGGAGAAACTGCCCAAATATAGGTGTGTCAAGATTGTAGCATCATACTCAAAAAGACTTGAGGCTGTAATTGGTGCCAAAGGTTCTTCAATAAAGTATTGAGCAAAGGCTGTGAATGACTTATGTACATGGGATATTTTTTGTTTTTTATTTTTAATACATTTGCAAAGATTTCAAACAAACTTCTATTATGTTGTCATTATGGGGTATTGTTTGTAGAATTTTGAAGAAAATAACGAATTTAATCCATTTTGGAATAAGACTAACATAACAAAATTTGGAAAAAATGAATACTTTCCGGATGCACTGTAACTCTAGGAATGTATCTCCACAGCCATTAATGGGCACATCTTATGGGTTTAATAAACTGATGTTATCAACGTTAAGCCAGAGCACTAACCAGTTGCCAAACCGCTACTGTACTTTTAATGCGATGGGTCGGCTCGTACAGGCACAATCACGTACCTGTATGTCGCGGCTTTCTTCCTTTCTTCCGGCACCAGGAGGCTGCGCTGTTATTAGCTGCAGCACAAGCCAATCAAGCGTATGGGTCCCGGACTCCCGGCTAATGATTTATGGCCAGGACCCTCTGACTGGCTCAGCAAATGACAGAAGAGTGCTCGGTTTAGTCTACCCACTTCCCCCAATAGGTTGAAGCACCATCCTCAGTAATGGTTGAAGTGTGCTATTTTGCAAGACCTTCTTGCACTCTTCTGTCAGCTAACGGGACAGTAGTATACTGTCTTTTTACTGCTCTACTCCTTTTTCCCCTTTTTTTATTTTCACTTCTCTCTTGTTCCTTTCTTCTCGCTATCCTCCCGTCTTCTTCCCATTCACCCTTTACCCCCCCCCCCCTTTTGTCTCTGTAGACCTGGAAGCGATGGATTCTATTAATATTTTTTCGCTCAATGCAAAGGGTTGGAACATGCCTGAAAAACTTCTGCTTCTGAATGACCTTAAAAGATCACACACTGATGTGGCGTTTATACAGGAAACTCACTTCAGAACAGGCAACCCTCCTTGCCCTGGCAATAGATTCTATCCGCTGTCCTACCCTGCTACTAATCTGTCGGCTAAATCCAAAGGTGTCTCCATACTCATTTTGGGCAGAGTACCATGGACATGTCATGATTCTTTACTAGACGCGGAGGGCCGTTATATGTTTATAAAGGGATCTATTGGTGACTTTGGTCACAATATATGCTCCCAACGATTGTCAGGATATCTTTCTAAAACGGGTACTGGACATGCTCTTGGAATTTGCGGAGGGTCAGCTGATCAGCTGACCTCTGTGAACACCTCGTCGGGTCTCTCCTCTGTCCGTCCTGGCATCCATAAACGTATTACTCAAGACTTACACAAAGCCCAATTGATAAACGTTTAGAGACTGCATCATTCTGGAGAAAGGGACTACCGTTTATTCCTTTCCTATTTATATTGTATTCGAGAATAGCTTACTTCATGATCCCCATGGTCAATTGGAAGTAGTGAGCGACTCTGGCATAGGTAATATCACGTGGTCGGACCACGCTCCTGTTACTATGAGATATATCCTCTCCATAGTGTCAACCACCAGAACCCAGTTTTGGAGGTTGAACGAAAGTTTACTACAGACCCCTACGGTACTGACCTGTGTTGCAAACGAGTTGAAGCACTACTTCCAAACTAATGACAGACCGGAGTGTGACCCGGGCATTCTATGGGAAGCCCATAAGACAGTCATTAGAGGGGTTCTAATTAAACACTGTGCGCGTATCAAACGAGAAAGAGAACAATTGCGTTTGCTTCTTAACAAGATACATGAGGTTGGATCCCGTAATAAACAGACACCGATAGCCACCTTGGAAAAGGAACTTCTATCCCTCCGATGGCAAACAGTAGACTTACTTCATTAAAGGGCTAAAGCGGCACTTCAATTCTACCGGGAACTCTCTTATGAGTCATGCAATAAGTGTGGGAAACTATTAGCAAAGTCAGTAAGAGATCATAGACTTACGACATATATACCCCAAATTATAGCTCCCTCGGTCCACAGAAAGGTCCTCCCCACCTAGATTGTGCAGGAAATTGGGGAATACTACTCATCCCTTTACAATCTTCAAGTAGGGTCACCAAATGAGGAGGCAGTGGAGGATTACATAGCTTCGTCCTGACTTCCTCAACTCACTGCAGAGGCTAGTGTGGAACTGGAAGCCCCCATCACCCTGGAGGAGCTGCAAGGAGCAATAGGTGGGATGAAACCTGGAAAGGCCTCGGGCCCTGACGGGTTCACATTACAATACTACCAAACCCTCCTGCCACTCCTCGGCCCCTATATGGTGAAGTTATTCAATGCCTTTACTTTGTGAGTAAATTTCCCTAGCGATACTCTTAAGGCCCACATATCCATTATACCTAAAGAAGGTAAAGATCCATCCTCCTGCAGCAGCTCTAGACCCATTTCCCTTCTAAATGTAGATCTTAAACTTTTTACGAAGATTTTGGCCACTCGCTTGGCTCGACACTTACAGGAGATAGTTCACCTAGATCAGGTGGGTTTTATCCCCTCCAGAGAAGCTAAAGACAATACCACCAAAGTTCTCAACCTGGTGCATATCGCCTCTGTGACTAAAACACCCTACGTCTTTCTCAGCACGGACGTAGAGAAAGTATGAGTTAATTGGGTGTTTATGACCTCAGTACTTAAACATATTGGTCTGGGAGGCAATATGCTTCAGTGGATATCACAAATTTACTCCATGCCAGCGACTCAAGTTAAAGCTAATGGTACCCTCTCAGATCCCCTCCCCATCTCAAATGGTACTAGACAGGGATGTCCTCTATCCCCACTTCTTTTTGCCCTATTCCTCTGGACAGTACGCGTGAATCCAGATATCGCTGGAATAACCATGGGTTACAATACAAGATTTCGGCCTACACTGATGACCTCCCAAACCTTCTTAACCACTTGCCGCCTGCCCTATTACAAAATGACGGCTGAAAAGTGGTTTGAAAATACTGACTGGGTGTCATATGACGTCCTTCAGGATGCACCGCTATTGCGCGCCCCTGGGGGCGCTCACCACGGCAATGGGGGATGACGCTTGTCCCTTGGACCCAGCGCATCCCCGATCAGGGTAAACAGCTAACGAAATTGGCTGTTTACCATGTGATCGGCTGTGTCCAATAACAGCCGGTCACATATCAAAACAAATCGGGCTCGCGCGCAATGCGTGCCGCCGGGGGCTCGCAGCGCGCCGATCGGAGATGGCGAGTGTCCCTTGGACATAGCCCCATCCCGATCAGGGTAAACAGCCAATGAAATGGCTCTTTATCCATGTGATCGGCTGTGTCCAATCACAGCCGGTCACAAGTATAAACATTGTAGCAGTTTCCAGGACTCTCTCCTTCTCTCTCCTCACTCACCGATCGTGTGAGGAGAGAGAAGGAGAGATCTGATCAGTGAGTAAAACACCTTTTTTTTTACACATCTACTGTCTGCACAACACGCACCCCCCCCCCACCAATAAAGAGAACCTGTAACAGCCCATCAGAACCTGTCACAGCCCATCGGGATCTGTCACATCTTGTCAGGATCTGTCACAGCCCATCAGAACCTGTCACAGCCCATCAGAACCTGTCACAGCCCATAAGAACCTGTCACAGCCCATCTGGATCTGTCACAGCCCACCATCAGCACCACCATCGGTACAGCCATCAGCACCGCCATCGCCATCAGCACCGCCATCGCCATCAGCACCACTATCAGCACAGCCACCACCAACAGCACCGCCATCGGTTCCATCTGGATCTGACAGCCCATCTGTCACACAGGCCGCCATCAGTACCACTAACGGTACAGCTATTAGTACCGCCATCGGTACCATCTGGATCTGACAGCCCATCTGTCATAGCCGATCTGTCACACAAGCCCACCATCACTACTGTCGCACAGTCCCGCCATAAGTACCATCACACAGGCCATCAGTAACCTGTCAATACCATCACACATCAGTGAGCTGTCAGTAGCACCACCAGTTCCGTCACACAGGCCTACCAAAAGTACCACCATCATGTCCCAAAGAGTTTACACAGCTAAGGAGGCATATAACATCCTTACCATGTCGGATGATGAGAGCAGCGGGGAGCTCTCATTATCAGATTCTGGTTCGGAATACAAGCCAGTGGAGGGTAGTGGATCGGAGTCCGAGTCAGCAGAGGAAACCGCCCCCTCTTAAAAGAGTAAGGAGATCAGGACCAAGATCAGAACACCTGCCTACCACCAGCAGCGCCAGACCCCAGGAAGAGGAGCCCAGTACAAGTACTGGTAATTGCACATCCAGCCCAAAGGATCCGGGCCCAGTCCTACCTTCCCGTTGCCCTGGCAAACCCCTTATGGTTGCCTGCCAACTCAGGATCCGCTACAATCCCCCCTTTCACTGCACAGCCACGTGTGCAGCCCAACACTTCGAATTTTTCATACTTGGACTATTTCTATTTGTTTTTCCCGGAAGATTTGTTGCAGTACATGGTGGACCAAACAAATCTCTATGCAGAGCAATTTATTGTTGCCAACCCCAGTTCGTCCTACGCCCGTATGTTCCATTGGCGACATCTCAAACTAGACGAATTCAAATTGTTCTTGGGCCTTACTTTTAATATGGGGCTTACAAAGAAAAACGAACTGCATGCCTACTGGTCCACCCACCCCATCCACCACATGCCCATATATTCTTCTGTTATGTTCAGGACACGGTACGACATGATTATGCGTTTCCTACATTTCAATGACATTTCGCAGTGCCCTCCCCAAGATCATCCCAACCATGACAAATTATATAAGCTTTGCCCCCTAATAAATTCTTTTACCAAACGATTTTCTGAAGTCTTTATCCCTGACCAAAATATTTGTGTAGACGAATCCCTTATCCACTTTACTGGCTGGCTGAATATCAAGCAGTATATCCCAAGTAAGAGAGCCAGGTACGTGGTGAAATTGAATAAATTATGTGACCGAGCCACTGGATACATGTACTCATTTCGTATTTATGAGGGCAAAGACTCCCAGCTCCAGCCCCGTGAGTGCCCCACATACATAGGAACCAGTGGTAAAATTGTGTGGGACCTTGCATACCCCCTGTTAAAAAAGGTTACCACTTATATGTAGATAATTACTACAGCAGCTTGCCCCTTTTCCGTCACCTGTATCGTGAAAAAACCCTGGCCTGCGGTACCTTCCGAAAAAATAGGAAGGGCTTCCCACAGAATTTACTATCACAACGGCTACAAAAGGGGAAGCCGCATTCATGAGGAATGAGGAGGTGTTGGCCATGAAGTGGCGGGACAAGAAGGATATAAAAAAAGGAAAAAGTTTTGGGACTTTAAATGAGGCTAGCACCAAAGGGATGCTCGCCTCCATCCTGGTCATTGGTTATAAAAAAAAGGAGGAGAAGTGGGACTTTAAATGAAGCACACAGCAGCACAACGTAGGTCAAGTGACCAAAATTAATTTATTTGGTATAATCCATGGTGTGTAAAAAACATTTCGGGCATCCAACCTCTAAAATGCTGTGGGCATCAAGCCTCTATATAATAAACAATGGATTGATTATACATAAAATACACATAAGTTGCACAATAAGTCATGATCCATTGTCACACAGAGAGCAAAGATAACAATCAACATACATGTGTACAATTGTTACTGTGATTAGACCCAAAGAGAGCCATGAAAATTAGAACAAATAATTCAAATAATAAAAAGGATTTAATGCCATGACAGATACTTATGAAGGTAAATTGAATCATTGAAATCTTGGTGTTCCATGATATGTGAAGATTGGTAATAATCAAAGCTCTATGCGTTTCGCGGTATAGCAACTGCTCATCAGGAGCATACGTCATGGAATGATTCTAACAAATATATTTAAAAAATATATATATTTTCAGTAAATAAACAGGAAATGAAAAAAGGTTTTGTATACAAATATTTTACTTGCATAAAATGAATTGAAGGTTGTGCGTCCAAACTCACCTCTGCATCAGCGATCCAGTGAAACAGTATCCAGAATCGCAGAGAGCTGCAATGCAAAGCCGCCCGACGCCAGGGTGGTCTGCGGGAATGAGAACAACAGCCATAGCCATAACCATTGCTGGTAGGTGCAATGAGTGTAGGATACGGACCTCCGTGTGGGAAATCTATATGAAACAAATCATAGTGATGTGTGTTGGTGTGTGAATGTGAAAAAAATGTAAAAAAGAGTGATGTAGGGACAAAAGTTGAAACAGGGAGAGAGAGTGGGATTGGAAGGGGTGGAGAAAAAGCAAAAATAAAAAGGAAAATTAGAAAAAAGGCAGGAATAATACCTGGTGTGCACAGAGTGGACAACTCCATCCATGTGAGTGTGATGCTGAACAGGAAGGAAAGTACAGTGTGTGAAGGCCAGCCTTGGAGATGCCTATATAGGTGTTCCATCATGGCCCAGCCTCCCACATCAAGTCAGCAGACAACACCTGGGAATGGAGTACTTTCACCTGGGCGGCTCAGCCGTCGGGCGATTAGTGCCAGTCCATCTTCCCGGTGTGTCCACCGAACAGGGACACACCGCCGGAAACATAGCGCCACAAGGACGCCCTGAACTAAAATATCTTTATTAAAGTGCTGTAGATTGGACTCTTACATAAAAACATTAAAAACAGGCAAAGAAACAGATGGAGCGGCGTTCAGAGCGCCTTCTCACATGACATCCGGTTTTCGTCTGTTCGCGGCTACTCCCTGCGCGTTATGTCATGCCTCGTGACTTCATCCCCCAGATGAAATCTCCATCTGTTTCTTTGCCTGTTTTTAATGTTTTTATGTAAGAGTCCAATCTACAGCACTTTAATAAATACATTTTAGTTCATCCTAATATACTACATCATTGGAGGCTTGTTTTTTCTTCTCTTTATCACTATATCATTCATACTTCATTGGAGTATACTGGGACCACCATGTGAATGTTAATATGAACTGAGAAGAAACCGCTAGAGCCATGGTTATTGGATGAGAACCAATTTGGGCCCCATTTCGATGCTGTACCAAGATCAACACACCTGGTCACATTTAGCGATGCTTGTTTCTACATACATATAAGGTGAGAGTTCTGGGAGACTGGTGTCATTAGGAAACCATTCGTGAAGACATCCATGAACTTCTTTTGACTTTTATATTGTCATACTCAGCCACCTTATATTTATTCATCCAGAGCACTTTATGCATTAACACTTTATTATTTATTATTTTTATACTGTTTTCTAGCAATACAGTGCACTTCATCTGTATGCACTTTATTCTTGTTTCAAGAATTGCATTGTTGTGTGTGATTGTACATGATAGCGCGAGATCACTATTGTCTTTTATGATAATGGTATAAGCATCATGGACACTGCAGACATCTGCACCAATTGTTGGAACCATTGTATGATGTTGTTGCGATAAGTTCACATGATGGTATTATGTCACTGCTGTATTTGACCTATACCTTCCTCGGAATTTTAAAATAAAAAATGTATATTTAAAAAAAAAAAGAAATTAGATTTTTATTTTTTTCCCAAAATTTTCATTTTTTTTTCTTGTATCTATCACAAAAAACCCAATGGTGATCAAATGCAACCAAAATAAAGTTCTATTTGTGTGAAAAAATTATAAAGATTTCATTTACGTACAGTATTGCATGACCGCAATTACCAGTTAAAGTAGCGCAGTGCTGAATAGTAAAAAATGGCCTGGTCATGAAGGGGGTAAAATCTTTCAGAGCTAAAGTAGTTAAGCAATGTATTTACGAATGAGCTCAAGCAGAATAAACACTTGCTGGCCCACAGAACATTCACTGATTGTTGTACACAGATGGCTTTTCTAATGCCTCGTACACACTACAAGCTTTTGAATGAAAAAAAATTCACAGCTCAGGTTGGAGCTGCTGTACTAACAATCCAATCAGGGGCGAATCTGCGATGAGGCAAACAAGGCAGCATTTTTTATTGGAGCGGCGCTGCCCCCCCAGGGCCTGCGCTATAGCTGAATGTCAGCTACAACTCAACCATCCAGTTCTGGGAGGGCGTCTATTGACACTCTCCCAGAAACACGCCCCCTGCGCAAAATGATGTCATACATCCCAGGAATCTTTAGGGGGGAGGAGGAATTTTCTCAGCTGGGCAACCTCTGCTGCCTGCATGCTGCCTGAGCTGAGGGCAGGTGGATTGCAGGAAGTAAATGCTACATGAATCACCTGCTCTTACTCAAGATGGCCGCAGCTAGAATTGCTGGGGGGGGGGGGGGGTGGTTTTCAAAGTGATTTCTCAACAAAATAGAGCATGGAGACATGGTTGATTGAGCAAGTTTGTTTTGAATATTAAAAATTAATTAAACAGCTTAGTTTTCACTTTGTGGTACTCAGATAGAGTTGAATTTCGCTATTCACCCTCTCATTTTGTCATATTTATTAGACTGGAACCCAGAGCAGAGGTCTCTTGTTTCTAGAGGAGTAAGACCAAGGCTGAGGGCTGTGATATCCTTGGAAAATCCAGGTGCAGTTGCACAAATCTTTATGGGGTCCCAGCTACTGTTTGGCTGAGGAACTCTGCTCTATTCTTTTAAAAAACTTGCAGAAAGTTCTCTAAGGGCTCATTTACACTTGCTTCGGCTTCAAGACACATTAACCACTTCAGCCCCAGAGGATTTGGCTGCTCAATGACCAGGCCATTTTTTGCGATACGGCACTGCGTCGCTTTAACTGAAAATTGTGCGGTCGTGCGACGCTGTACCCAAACAAAATTGACGTCCTTTTTTCCCCCCACAAATAGAGCTTTCTTTAGTGGTATTTGATCACCTCTGCAGTTTTTATTTTTTTATAAACAAAAGAAGAGCGACAATTTTGAAAAAAACACAATGGGGGTGATTTACTAAGACGAATGCGCTGCGCCAGTTCACACCTTAATTGGTGCGCTGGAAAAGTCATTAACCGAATGTGCGAACCGGCGCACTTTGAAGCGCAAAATGATAATAAATATGTAAACTGCAACTGGTGCTAGGGTAACTGCAGATTTCTCATTGATAATAGCACACGCCCAATACATTTGGTTAATTTCATCTCATTGGATGTGTCTTGTTAGGCAATTAGTAGGTATGCTCAGTTAATTAACCCTTTTGATGCTAATCTCATTCCTATTACTTCTAATATATCTTTGAAATGTGTTTTTTTCTATTTTTACCCAAACCTTTCAATACATTACAAAGAACAGAGAAGTGTTTCTAAACCCAATAAATTAATATTTTCAGATCTTGATCTTTAAAGGTGACCATACACTGCAATCAGTTAGAGCTTAAAAAAATTAGATTTAGTGCAAGAGCCTGTTTGATTTTCTATAATTTGAATTAATTGTTCAAGTGCGTCTTCCTATTACCTATTTTGCCGAAATATCGAGTTGTACAGAGATTGGCCAATGAAATTGCATTGTCTCTTGCTTCGCCTTCCTACAGCTGATCCTCCTGCCCATAATTCACCATGAGCCATTCGTCGCATAGTCAAGATCCTCTTGTATCCAATAGGTATGGGACCATCTGTATGTGAGTATTAAGAAAAAACAAGAGTGCACCACTGACGAACAAACTTTGTTTGTTTCAGCCCTGTTCCTTCAAAGCGGTCCAGAAAGTCCTCAAGGCGCCATGACAATGACGATAGCCTGGAGGGGAGGTCACGTTCTTCACACCATAGTTCTTCTTGAAGATGAGGATCTCAAAGACATCTTTATTCTCCTTCACCCCCAAGGAAAAAAGTGCTGGGCATGTGGCGCAGTTCCACTCCCTGATAAGCTTGTCTGCAGAGACTGTCTCAGGGACTACGCAGCCAACCAGGAATTGGAAGGCCAGCAAACCATGAAAGACTCTCTTTCTGAGTTGACGGCTATGATCCCCGCTCACCCGGTTTCACAAGCTGCACAAGTATTGGATTTAGACCCCGACATTCCGGGTCCATCAGTTGTTAGTACTCCTTTGCCTACATCAGGAAAAATAGCTAAACAAACTCCACTGGTAGATTCATCCGAGGAGTCCTCAGATGATTCTGAACCATCCGGTTCCAGTTTCTCCCTGGTTCAGCACTTTGTCTAAGCGGTGAGGAGCACCATTGCCTGGGAAGATCCGGAAGAACCTCCTCAAAATTCAAAAACCTAATTCCCATTCCTCAAGAGAAAACAAATCTTCTTCCCATTAATGGGGGAGATCAGGGTGATCATAGAGGATGAGTGGAACAAAACCGACAAAAAGTTTTCCCTAGCCCGTTTAACCAAACTGGCACATTCAGAACTCAGTCCTTAAGTTTAATGCCTGTGGTAGATGCGGCTGTAGTGCGTCTGGCGAAAAATGTAATGTTGACGATGGAGGATTCAACGTCGTTCAAGGAACCCCTAGATAGACGAATTGACCTAGACCTCAAAATCAGCTAGCGGCAGGGGCAGCTGGTAGACCAGCCATTGCGCTGACATCTGTTTCCAATGCCATCAGGTCGCGGATGGAAAATATTGAGACAGCCCTGCACCAAGACGTCCCCAAAGATGACATAATCAAAGCTCTGGAGGAGCTTAAGTTGGCGGCAGAGTTCGTAGGTGAGGCTGAGATTGACACAATCCGTTGTTTGGCCAATTCAATGCTGCACTTGGTTATAGCAAAACGGGCCTTATGGCTAAAACCTTGGACAGCCGATCTGGCATCAAAACAAAATTGGTGCAAGATTCCCTTTGATGGAAAATCTTTTATAGTTCAAATATAGTAAATCATATATCATAAATCATAAATCATAAATCTTTGTTTGGTGAGAAACTCGACAAAGCAATCTTTCGAGTAACAGGGGGCAAATCTGGCTTACTTCCTCAGGACAGGAAGGCCCAGAGATCAAAGGCCTATTTATCCCGATTCCGGCAATCAAATTCCAGAGACTTCAGGCAGTCTCGCCCCTTTAGGGATAACAAGAGATCATGAAGAGGCACTCAGATATCTTTTTTGGGAGCCAGAAAGAACAAGTCCATCACCTCTCCCCAGGAGAGGACAAAGTCTTTTTGACCCCAAAGGGGCAGGGATGCCCCCAGTGGGACCCCAGCTAAAACATTTTTTCCCCATCTGGGCCTCCAAGTGTCAAGACCCATGGGTCCTGTCAATGATCTGGTACGGTCACTGCTGGACTTTCTCTCATCAGACTCCTCACATGTCTTTCAAGGAAATGCAGTCACCAGCCTCCTCACAGAAAGCACTGGCCCTAAACCAATTTATGGAGTCTCTGCAGGGTCAAGGGGCAGCAGTACCTGTTCCCCCATCGGAGCGATTTATAGGTTTTTATTCCACCCTTTTCCTGGTACAGAAAAAAAACAGGCGACTAGAGACCTGTAATAGATCTGAAAAAACTAAATCAATACATCCATCTCGAAAGCTTCAAGATAGAGTCGCTCCAAACGATTATCCAAACTAGGGATGAGCCGAACACCCCCCTGTTCGGTTCGCACCAGAACATGCGAACAGGAAAAAAATTCGTTCGAACACGCGAACGCCGTTAAAGTCTATGGGACACGAACATGAATAATCAAAAGTGCTAATTTTAAAGGCTAATATGCAAGTTATTGTCATAAAAAGTGTTTGGGGACCTGGGTCCTGCCCCAGGGGACATGAATCAATGCAAAAAAAAGTTTTAAAAACGGCCGTTTTTTCAAGAGCAGTGATTTTAATAATGCTTAAAGTCAAACAATAAAAGTGTAATATCCCTTTAAATTTCATACCTGGGGGGTGTCTATAGTATGCCTGTAAAGGGGCGCATGTTTCCCGTGTTTAGAACAGTCTGACAGCAAAGTGACATTTTGAAGGAAAAAACACATTTAAAACTACCGCGGCTATTGCCGACAATACACATAGAAGTTCATTGATAAAAACGGCATGGTAATTCCCCACAGGGGAACCCCGAACCAAAAAAAAAAAAAAAAAATGATGTGGGGGTCCCCCTAAATTCCATACAAGGCCCTTCAGGTCTGGTATGGATATTAAGGGGAACCCCAGCCAAAATTTAAAAAAAAAATTGACGTGGGGTTCCCCCTAAATTCCATACCAGACCCTTCAGGTCTGGTATGGATTTTAAGGGGAACCCCGCGCCAAAAAAAACAAAAAAAACGGCGTGGGGTCCCCCTAAAAATCCATACCAGACCCTTATCCGAGCACGCAACCTGGCAGGCCGCAGGAAAAGAGGGGGGGACGAGAGTGCGGCCCCCCCCCCCTCCTGAACCGTACCAGGCCACATGCCCTCAACATTGGGAGGGTGCTTTGGGGTAGCCCCCCAAAACACCTTGTCCCCATGTTGATGAGGACAAGGGCCTCATCCTCACAACCGTGGCCGGTGGTTGTGAGGGTCTGCGGGCGGGGGGCTTATCGGAATCTGGAAGCCCCCTTTAACAAGGGGACCCCCAGATCCCGGCCCCCCCCCTGTGTGAAATGGTAAGGGGGTACTTACCCCTACCATTTCACTAAAAAACTGTCAAAAATGTTAAAAATGACAAGAGACAGTTTTTGACAATTCCTTTATTTAAATGCTTCTTCTTTCTTCCTTCATCTTCTTCTTCTTCTGGTTCTTCTGGCTCTTCTGGTTCTTCCTCCGGCGTTCTCGTCCAGCATCTTCTCCGCGGCGTCTTCTATCTTCTTCTCCTCGGGCCGCTCCGCACCCATGGCATGAGGGGGGAGGCTCCCGCTCTTCTCTTCATCTTCTTCTTCATCTTCTTCTTCTTCTTTTTCTTCTTCTTCTTCTTCCTTCTTCTCTTCTTCTCTTCTTCCTGTTTTCTCCGGGCCGCTCCGCAATCCATGCTGTGGCATGGAGGGAGGCTCCCGCTGTGTGACGGCGTCTCTTCGTCTGACGGTTCTTAAATAGCGGGGGGCGGGGCCACCCGGTGACCCCGCCCCCCTCTGACGCACGGTGACATGACGGGACTTCCCTGTGGCATTCCCCGTGACGTCACAGGGAAGTCCCTCAAGTCACCGTGCGTCAGAGGGGGGCGGGGTCACCGGATGGCCCCGCCCCCCGTTATTTAAGAACCGTCAGACGAAGAGACGCCGTCACACAGCGGGAGCCTCCCTCCATGCCACAGCATGGCTGCGGAGCGGCCCGGAGAAGACAGGAAGAAGAGAAGAAGGAAGAAGAAGATGAAGAAGAAGATGAAGAAGAGAAGAAGATGAAGAGAAGAGCGGGAGCCCCCCCTCATGCCATGGGTGCGGAGCGGCCCGAGGAGAAGAAGATAGAAGACGCCGCGGAGAAGATGCTGGACGAGAACGCCGGAGGAAGAACCAGAAGAGCCAGAAGAACCAGAAGAAGAAGAAGATGAAGGAAGAAAGAAGAAGCATTTAAATAAAGGAATTGTCAAAAACTGTCTCTTGTCATTTTTAACATTTTTGACAGTTTTTTAGTGAAATGGTAGGGGTAAGTACCCCCTTACCATTTCACACAGGGGGGGGGCCGGGATCTGGGGGTCCCCTTGTTAAAGGGGGCTGCCAGATTCCAATAAGCCCCCCGCCCGCAGACCCTCACAACCACCGGCCACGGTTGTGAGGATGAGGCCCTTGTCCTCATCAACATGGGGACAAGGTGTTTTGGGGGGCTACCCCAAAGCACCCTCCCAATGTTGAGGGCATGTGGCCTGGTACGGTTCAGGAGGGGGGGGGGCCGCACTCTCGTCCCCCCCTCTTTTCCTGCGGCCTGCCAGGTTGCGTGCTCGGATAAGGGTCTGGTATGGATTTTTAGGGGGACCCCACGCCGTTTTTTTTTTTTTTTTTTGGCGCGGGGTTCCCCTTAAAATCCATACCAGACCTGAAGGGTCTGGTATGGAATTTAGGGGGAACCCCACGTCAATTTTTTTTTTAAATTTTGGCTGGGGTTCCCCTTAATATCCATACCAGACCTGAAGGGCCTTGTATGGAATTTAGGGGGACCCCCACATCATTTTTTTTTTTTTTATTTTGGTTCGGGGTTCCCCTGTGGGGAATTCCCATGCCGTTTTTATCAATGAACTTCTATGTGTATTGTCGGCAATGCAATAGCCGCGGGTAGTTTTAAATGAGTTTTTTCCTTCCAAATGTCATTTTGCTGTCGGACTGTTCTAAACACGGGAAACATGCGCCCCTTTACAGGCATACTATAGACACCCCCCAGGTACGAAATTTAAAGGGATATTACACTTTTATTGTTTGACTTTAAGCATTAATAAAATCACTGCTCCTGAAAAAACGTCCGTTTTTAAAACTTTTTTTTGCATTGATCCATGTCCCCTGGGGCAGGACCCGGGTCCCCAAACACTTTTTATGACAATAACTTGCATATAAGCCTTTAAAATTAGCACTTTTGATTTCTCCCATAGACTTTTAAAGGGTGTTCCGCGGCATTCGAATTTGCCGCGAACACCCCAAATTGTTCGCTGTTCGGCGAACTTGCGAACAGCCAATGTTCGAGTAGAACATGAGTTCGACTCGAACTCGAAGCTCATCCCTAATCCAAACCATACAACCAGGAGATTGGTTAATATCAATAGACCTGCAGGATGCTTACCTCCTATTCTACCATCCTTCCAAAAGTATTTAAGGTTCGCGGTGGGTCATGCCCACCTGCAATGTTTAGGCTCTGCCCTTCAGGCTGTGCACCTCCCCTCGTTTGTTCACAAAAGTGTTAATATCTGTCTTGGCCCCTCTGAAAGAGAGGGGATTAAGAATTTACCACTATCTGGACAATATCCTCTTGCTATCGTACAACCCGAGCCAGCTTATATCCCACAGAAAAATTCTTCTACAATTATTATCGGAGTTGGGGTGGTTGGTGAATCCCCGAAAGAGCCAATTAGTTCCAACACAACAGATGATCTATTTAGGAGCAATGTTCGATACGCTCCTGGGCACAGTCTCTTTACCCCAACTGAAGATGGAGAGCATCATTCAGAAGATGTCCAAGACCATACAGAGGACCCATTTATCAGCCTCTCAGTGCCTGAGCCTTATTGGCACAATATCCTCGTGCATACCTCTAGTTCCGTGGTCTCACTGGCACCTGAGACACTTTCAGACGGGATTCTTAATACAATGGAGACGGCATCATCTATCCCAGACAATTTGTTTAACGACACCAATAAGCAGGAGTCTGCACTGGTGGACGAATCCAGAGAATCTCTCCCGACCCCATCATTTGGGTTCCCACTCATGGACCACAATTACTTCAGATGCGAGTGGCCAGGGGTGGGGTGTCCACTGCAGAGAATTCCGGATTTAGGGAAGATGGTCCTTTCCCCCCAGAGGGATAGTGTCCAATGTCCTAGTAATGGGGGCAGCAATTCTAGCCTTAACCTCTTTTGCATCTCAGGTCAAGGGGTAGAGAGTGCTTCTGTGTTTGGACAACAAGGCTGCAATCTCGTACCTTCAGAAGCAAGGGGGCACCCACAGCAAGACACTTCTGAGGGAAGTGGAACCTGTAATGTTCTGGGCAGAGAGGAACCTGGTAGACCTCAGGGCAATATATCTCCCAGGCAAGATGAACTCGGAGTGGTCTCTCCACCCCCATGTGTTCAACCAAATCTCTCATCTATGGCAGACCCCACAGGTGGATCTTTTTGCTACGCAGGAGAATTCCAAACTCAGGAGATTCTTCTCTCGCCTCCCACACCCACAAGCGGAGGGAGTAGATGCGTTATCGTGTCCTTGGAACTTCAAGACAGCTTACACCTTTCTTCCTCGCCCACTCATATTGAAGTTTCTCCTCAGACTCCTGAGGGAACCAGTCCAAGTGCTAGCAGTGACACCCTATTGGCCGAAGAGACCTTGGTTTTTACTAGCCATGCACCTCAGTTTGGATCCTTCGATCATAATTCCCCCCTTCTCTCAGTTGTTGACCCAGGGCAGGCTGGCTCATCCAGACTAGGGATGAGCTTCGTGTTCGAGTCGAACCCATGTTCGACTCGAACATCGGCTGTTCGGTCGTTCGCCGAATTCCGAACATTATGGGTCGTTCGCGCCAAATTTGTGTGGCGCGTCAAGGCCCATAATTCACTGCGGCATCGTAGTGCATTGCTGGCTGATGATTGGCCAAGCATGCACTATGACCCGCATGTTTGGCCAATCACAGCGTCGTTAGTGGAGAGAGCTGTAATTGGCCAAAGCCAGGGTGGCTTTGGCCAATTTTGGCTCAGGGAGTTTAGAACACGCCCCACACTATCCACTTGAGCCCCGGACCATTATGCTGCCTAAGGACCAGAGGTCTTTTTCCAATTTGGCACTGCGTCGCTTTAACTGCTAATTGCGCGGTCATGCAATGCTGTACCCAAACAAAATTTGCGTCCTTTTCTTCCCACAAATAGAGCTTTCTTTTGATGGTATTTGATCACCTCTGCGGTTTTTATTTTTTGCGCTATAAGCGGAAAAAGACCGAAAATTTAGAAAAAAAATGATATTTTCTACTTTTTGTTATAAAAAAAATCCAATAAACTAAATTTTAGTCATACATTTAGGCCAAAATGTATTCGGCCACATGTCTTTGGTAAAAAAAATGTCAATAAGCGTATATTTATTGGTTTGCGCAAAAGTTATAGCGTCTACAAACTAGGGTACATTTTCTGTAATTTACACAGCTTTTAGTTTATGACTGCCTATGTCATTTCTTGAGGTGCTAAAATGGCAGGGCAGTACAAAACCCCCCCAAATGACCCCATTTTGGAAAGTAGACACCCCAAGGAAATTGCTGAGAGGCATGTTGAACCCATTGAATATTTATTTTTTTTGTCCCAAGTGATTGAAAAATGACAAAAAAAAAAAAAATATTTACAAAAAGTTGTCACTAAATGATATATTGCTCACACAGGCCATGGGCCTATGTGGAATTGCACCCCAAAATACATTCAGCTGCTTCTCCTGAGTATGGGGATACCACATGTGTGGGACTTTTTGGGAGCCTAGCTGCGTACGGGGCCCCGAAAACCAATCACCGCCTTCAGGATTTCTAAGGGTGTAAATTTTTGATTTCACTCTTCACTGCCTATCACAGTTTCGGAGGCCATGGAATGCCCAGGTGGCACAAAACCCCAAAAATGACCCCATTTTGGAAAGTAGACACCCCAAGCTATTTGCTGAGATGCATATTGAGTCCATGGAATATTTTATATTTTGACACAAGTTGCGGGAAAGTGACACTTTTTTTTTTTTTTTTCATAAAGTTGTCACTAAATGATATAGTGCTCACACAGGCCATGGGCATATGTGGAATTGCACCCCAAAATACATTTAGCTGCTTCTCCTGAGTACGGGGATACCACATGTGTGGGACTTTTTGGGAGCCTAGCCGCGTACGGGACCCCGAAAACCAATCACTGCCTTCAGGATTTCTAAGGGTGAAAATTTTTGATTTCACTCTTTACTGCCTATCACAGTTTCGGAGGCCATGGAATGCCCAGGTGGCACAACCCCCCCCCCAAATGACCCCATTTTGGAAAGTAGACACCCCAAGCTATTTGCTGAGAGGCATGGTGAGTATTTTGCAGCTCTCATTTGTTTTTGAAAATGAAGAAAGACAAGAAAAAACATTTTTTTTTTTTCTTTTTTCAATTTTCAAAACTTTGTGACAAAAAGTGAGGTCTGCAAAATACTCACTATACCTCTCAGCAAATAGCTTGGGGTGTCTACTTTCCAAAATGGGGTCATTTGGGGGGGTTTTGTGCCACCTGGGCATTCCATGGCCTCCGAAACTGTGATAGGCAGTGAAGAGTGAAATCAAAAATTCACGCCCTTAGAAAGCCTGAAGGCGATGCTTGGTTTTCGGGGTCCCGTACGCGGCTAGGCTCCCAAAAAGTCTCACACATGTGGTATCCCCGTACTCAGGAGAAGCAGCAGAATGTATTTTGGGGTGTAATTTCACATATTCCCATGGCATGTTTGAGCAATATATAATTTAGTGACAACTTTGTGCAAAAAAAATAAAATAAAAAAAATTGTCTCTTTCCCGCAACTTGTGTCGCAATATAAAATATTCCATGGACTCGACATGCCTCTCAGCAAATAGCTTGGGGTGTCTACTTTCCAAAATGGGGTCATTTAGGGGGGTTTTGAACTGTCCTGGCATTTTATGCACAACATTTAGAAGCTTATGTCACACATCACCCACTCTTCTAACCACTTGAAGACAAAGCCCTTTCTGACACTTATTGTTTACATGAAAAAGTTATTTTTTTTTGCAAAAAAATTACTTTGAACCCCCAAACATTATATATTTTTTTAAAGCAAATGCCCTACAGATTAAAATGGTGGGTGTTTCATTTTTTTTTTTCACACAGTAATTGCGCAGCGATTTTTCAAACGCATTTTTTGGGGAAAAAAACACACTTTTTTAAATTTAATGCACTAAAACACACTATATTGCCCAAATGTTTGATGAAATAAAAAAGAAGATCTTAGGCCGAGTACATGGATACCAAACATGACATGCTTTAAAATTGCGCACAAACGTGCAGTGGCAACAAAATAAATACATGTTTAAAAGCCTTTAAAAGCCTTTACAGGTTACCACTTTAGATTTACAGAGGAGGTCTACTATAAAAATTACTGCACTCGATCTGGCCTTCACGGTGATACCTCACATGCATGGTGCAATTGCTGTTTACGTTTGACGACAGACCGCCGCTTGCGTTCGCCTTAGCGCGAGAGCAGGGGGCGACAGGGGTGCTTTTTTTTTTTTTTTTTTTCTTTATTATTTTTTTGCTTTTTTAATATTACTTTTAAACTGTTCCTTTCATATTTTTTTTTTTTAATCATTTTTATTGTTATCTCGGGGAATGTAAATATCCCCTATGATAGCAATAGGTAGTGACAGGTACTCTTTTTTGAAAAAATTGGGGTCTATTAGACCCTAGATCTCTCCTCTGCCCTCAAAGCATCTGACCACACCAAGATCGGTGTGATAAAATGCTTCCCCAATTTCCCAATGGCGCTATTTACATCCGGCGAAATCTAAGTCATGAAATGCTCGTAGCTTCCGGTTTCTTAGGCCATAGAGATGTTTGGAGCCACTCTGGTCTCTGATCAGCTCTATGGTCAGCTGGCTGAATCACCGGCTGCATTCTCAGGTTCCCTGTTGAGACAGGAGAGCCAGAGAAAAACATGAAAGACGTGGGGGGGGGCGCATTCCCTCCCACGGCTTGTAAAAGCAGTCTAGAGGCTAATTAGCCGCTAGGATTGCTTTTACATGAAAGCCGACCGCTGGCTGAAAAGAATGATACCAAGATGATACCTAAACCTGCAGGCATCATTCTGGTATAACCACTCAAAGTCATGAATGGCGTACCTGAAGACAAAAAAATGGTTAACAATGGTTAACAATAAAGCACAGTAAACAGTAAAGTATAAATAATTACATACCTGAAAAACAAACATGATAAAACATAATAACAATAACAATAAAACATTGCAGAATAGAATACAGTAAAAAAAGAGCAGAACAATAGAGAGAGAGAATAGAGAGAGAGAGAACAATAAAACGACAACTATTTTTTTTTATTTTATATATTTATTTTTTTTTACACTTTTTTTGTAACTAACTTTTATAACTGTAACCGGTTCCAGGTTCGGGTCTCTCAAAATGCGATGGCATCTTGGGAGACCCTGTGAAAATGTGCCTAGTATGTGCAATGCTGTACCCTATGCTAATACTCAACTAGTGAATGGTAGCGTTCAAAACATTCACCAATGCAAAGACCAGGATTGTCAGGACAGGAGGGACAATAATAGCGGGTGTCACGCCTATATCTGCACTTGCTGCAGACACGACATCTTTTTGGGGGGGTTCGTTGGGTAGGGGTACTCGGGAGGACATAAAAATGCCTCTCATGCAGCCGACTGCATTTGGTTGGGGATGTGAATGGGGGAAGTACGGGCGCTGCAGAAGCAGTGGGTTCCCAATTAGGATTGGCGAATGCAGCAGGAAGGGCACTATGGGCACGACGGGCCTGTTTGTCTTTTTGGTGGCAGCGGGACACTACTTGTGCTTGCCACCTCACCAGCTTGAACTGCACTTATGGGACTCGCCACGTCACCAAGTGTTACTGCAGTGCTGGTTTGACTACGACCGGGGTGTACTAGGCCGCTGGCGCTTGCCAGTTCCCCAAAACGTACCAAAAAAACTGTTAGCGATCGCAGGGATCAGGCCTGACTCTGCGAACGCTGCAGTTATGCGTTTAGAGTTTTGTAAGTGACAGTGATCGATCGATACTGCACTTGGGTGGGCTGGGCTGGGCCGGGCGAGGGGCAAAACGCAGGTGCTAGCAGGTATCTGGGCTGATCCCGCTAACACTGCGTTTTTGGGAACCCTAAACTGCTGGTGACGCTAGTATAGATCTGATCGGATCAGATATTGATCCGTTCAGATACTATACCACTAAGGGAGGTGTACGGTGCGTGTGTGGGTGTTAGCACTACTGGCACTAACCTGACGCTGCCTGGGGCTGGTGCTTGCCAGTTCACCAAAATGCTACCGAAAAAACTGTTAGCAATCGCAGGGATCAGGCCTGACTCTGCGAACGCTGCAGTTATGCGTTTAGTGTTTTGTAAGTGACAGTGATCGATCGATACTGCACTTGGGTGGGCTGGGCGGAGGCGCAAAACGCAGTTGCTAGCGGGTATCTGGGCTGATCCCGCTAACACTGCGTTTTTGGGAACCCTAAACTGCTGGGGACGCTAGTATAGATCTGATCGGATCAGATATTGATCCGATCAGATACTATACCACTAAGGGAGGCGCATGCTGCGTGCGTGGGTGTTAGCGGTACTGGCGCTAATCTGACGCTGCCTGGGGCGACGCATATCACCGCCGGGCGATCAGGGGGCTAAACCTTTATTCGGTAATAAACGGCGGGTGCCCTGACACTATAAAAAATAAACTAACCAGCGTCAACCGTAACGGTTATACGGTGATCAGTGGTGAAAGGGTTAACTAGGGGGCAATCAAGGGGTTAAAACATTTATTAGATAGTATATGGGGGTCCCTGACGCTATAAAATGCTGACGGCGAACCTAAATATTTACCTCACTAACTAGCGTCACCAGCGACAATGATCGCTTAGCGACACTGGTGACGGGGGGTGATCAAGGGGTTAAAACTTTATTAGGGGGGGTTAGGGGGGTACCCTAGACCTACAGGGGGGTAACAGTAACTGTGCTAACACAGTAACTGTCACAAACTGACACCTAGCAGTGTGTGTGTTGGTGCACTCACATACCTGTCTTCTCTCCTCGGGCCGGAATGGAAACTACCGACCCGAGGGGAGATGACATCACTTCCTTTGCTGCTGTTTAGCATACAGCAGCAAGGGAGTGTTCCCATTGGCCGACGGCGATCGCGAGGGGGGGGCCACGAACAGATGGCCTCCCCCTCGTCTCCGATCGCCGGGGAACAAAACGGGACCGCGTCGGGCGGCGGGGGGGGGGGTCCGATCGGACCCCCCACCCGCGGGAGGCAAATCACGTACATGTACGTGATTTTGCCTGCCCGTGCCGCCTTGCCGAAGTACATCGGCGTGAGGCGGTCCTTAAGTGGCTATATAAGGCCGCCTGCACGGCGGCCCTGTGTAGTGTGTGTTCCAGCGTTGAGATACATAGATAGACAGAGAGACAGTGTCATTTAATTTGAGTTAGCTAGATTAGGCAGGACAATCAGTGAGTTAGCTGCACTTACAGTGTATTGTGTATATATATGCATCCCAGGTGTTGCATATATATATATATATATATATATATATATATATATATATATATATATATATATATATACTGTATTCAGTTTAGCTAGATCCGTTCCTGTTATCTTCCTACTGACAGGCAGGCTTGTCTTGTTACAGTATTTACAGCTACCTGAAGAAAATTGCTGGTGTTCTTTTGATCCTATTAGTACCACAGTCAGGCAGCTAGACTATTTACAGTTAGAGTAGTGCGTCCTGCTCACAGTGTTCAGCTAAAACTACAAGTTAGTGTCGTGAGACCTCTGCACAGTGTTCAGCTAAAGCTACAAGTTAATGTAGTGCGTACTGCTCACAGTGTTCAGCTAAAACTACAAGTTAGTGTAGTGAGACCTCTGCACAGTGTTCATCTAAAGCTACAAGTTAGTGTAGTGCGTCCTGCTCACAGTGTTCAGCTAAAACTACAAGTTAGTGTGGTGCGTCCTCCTCACAGTGTTCAGCTAAACCTACAAGTTATTTTTTGCGAGCTCTGCACAGTGTTCATCTAAAACTACAAGTTAGTGTAGTGCGTCCTGCTCACAGTGTTCAGCTAAAACTACAAGTTAGTGTAGTGAGACCTCTGCACAGTGTTCATCTAAAGCTACAAGTTCTTAAATTAAAATCTTTTTATTTGAAAAATTTTTCATTACAACAGACAAAAAAAAAAAGGGACAAGAAATATCATCCTGAACAGGAACACATTAATACCGTCCTCTTATCCATACATTATTATCGTTCCAATGTGTGGCAGTTCAAAATACCCATAGACAATAAACTTCAAGAATGGTTTCTTCTTTTTTTTTTTTTTTCCCCATTCACTCCCCCACCCCCTACCAACCCCCCACCACACACCTCACCAAATAGGTACCCGGGCTTACAGGATGTCCTGGGGCTGGCCAGGAAAGTCTGTGTGCATTTCCGCCGGTCATATAATGCCAGTGCTCGGCTGGCGGACCTCCAAAAGGAGTTTAACCTGTCCAAGAACCGCCTAATCTGTGACATGCCCACCAGGTGGAACTCAACGTTGGCCATGCTGCAGCGGCTGCACACGCAGCAGAGGGCCATCAATGAGTACCTGTGCGACTATGGCACCAGGACAGGGTCAGTGGAGCTTGTTTTTTTTCCCCACGCCAGTGGGCCATGATCAGGGATGCATGCACTGTCCTGTCACCATTAGAGGAGGCCACGAGGATGGTGAGCAGTGACAGTGCATGCATCAGTGACACTGTCCCCCTTGTCCACCTGTGGAATAATGGACAGGGCACTTGAGGCAGAACAGAGGCAGGAAGAGGAGGACTTCCTTAGCTCTCAAGGCCCCCTTTATCCAGACAGTGTTCCTGCGTGCCCGCCGATCACACAGGAAGAGGACGAGGAGGAGGAGGAGGAGGAAGATTGTGTCAGTATGGAGGTGGAGCCTGGCACTCAGCATCAGCAGCAGTCTTTAACCACTTCAGCCCCGGAAGGTTTTACCCCCTTCCTGACCAGAGCACTTTTTACAATTCGGCACTGCGTCGCTTTAACTGTTAATTGCGCGGTCATGCAATGGTGTACCCAAACGAAATTTGCGTCCTTTTCTTCCCACAAATAGAGCTTTCTTTTGATGGTATTTGATCACCTCTGCCGTTTTTATTTTTTGCGCTATAAACGGAAAAAGACCGAAAATTTTGAAAAAAAATGATATTTTCTACTTTTTGTTATAAAAAATATCCAATAAATTCAATTTTAGTCATACATTTAGGCCAAAATGTATTCGGCCACATGTCTTTGGTAAAAAAAATGTCAATAAGCGTATATTTATTGGTTTGCGCAAAAGTTATAGCGTCTACAAACTAGGGTACATTTTCTGGAATTTACACAGCTTTTATTTTATGACTGCCTATGTCATTTCATGAGGTGCTAAAATGGCAGGGCAGTACAAAACCCCCACAAATGACCCCATTTTGGAAAGTAGACACCCCAAGGAAATTGCTGAGAGGCATGTTGACCCCATTGAATATTTTTTTTTTTGTCCCAAGTGATTGAATAATGACAAAAAAAAAAAAAAAAATTACAAAAAGTTGTCACTAAATGATATATTTCTCACACAGGCCATGCGCATATGTGGAATTGCACCCCAAAATACATTTAGCTGCTTCTCCTGAGTACGGGGATACCACATGTGTCTGACTTTTTGGGAGCCTAGCCGCGTACGGGGCCCCGAAAACCAAGCACCGCCTTCAGGATTTCAAAGGGCATAAATTTTTGATTTCACACCTCACTACCTATCACAGTTTTGAAGGCCATAAAATGCCAAGATGGCACAAAACCCCCCCAAATGACCCCATTTTGGAAAGTAGACACCCCAAGCTATTTGCTGAGAGGCATGTCGAGTCCATGGAATATTTTATTTTTTGACACAAGTTGCGGGAATGTGACAATTTTTTTTTTTTTGCACAAAGTTGTCACTAAATGATATATTGCTCACACAGGCCATGGGCATATGTGGAATTGCACCCCAAAATACATTTAGCTGCTTCTCCTGAGTACGGGGATACCACATGTGTGGGACTTTTTGGGAGCCTAGCCACGTACGGGGCCCCGAAAACCAAGCACCACCTTCAGGATTTCAAAGGGCATAAATTTTTGATTTCACACCTCACTACCTATCACAGTTTTGAAGGCCATAAAATGCCAAGATGGCACAAAACCCCCCCAAATGACCCCATTTTGGAAAGTAGACACCCCAAGCTATTTGCTGAGAGGCATGTTGAGTCCATGGAATATTTTATATTTTGACACAAGTTGCGGGAAAGTGACCATTTTTTTTTTTTTTTTGCACAAAGTTGTCACTAAATGATATATTGCTCAAACATGCCATGGGCAAATGTGTAATTACACCCCAAAATACATTCTGCTGCTTCTCCTGAGTACGGGGATACCACATGTGTGGGACTTTTTGGAAGCCTAACCGCGTACGAGGCCCTGAAATCCAAGCACCGCCTTCAGGATTTCTAAGGGCATAAATTTTTGATTTCACTCCTCACTACCTATCACGGTTTTGAAGGCCATAAAATGCCAAGATGGCACAAAACCCCCCCAAATGACCCCATTTTGGAAAGTAGACACCCCAAGCTATTTGCTGAGAGGCATGTTGAGTCCATGGAATATTTTATTTTTTAACACAAGTTGCGGGAATGTGACAATTTTTTTTTTTTTTGCACAAAATTGTCACTAAATGATATATTGCTCACACAGGCCATGGGCATATGTGGAATTGCACCCCAAAATACATTTAGCTGCTTCTCCTGAGTACGGGGATACCACATGTGTGGGACTTTTTGGGAGCCTAGCCGCGTACGGGGCCCCGAAAACCAAGCACCGCCTTCAGGATTTCTAAGGGCATAAATTCTTGATTTCACTCCTTACTACCTATCACAGTTTTGAAGGCCATAAAATCCCAAGATGGCACAAAACCCCCCCAAATGACCCTATTTTGGAAAGTAGACACCCCAAGCTATTTGCTGAGAGGCATGTTGAGTCCATGGAATATTTTATATTTTGACACAAGTTGCGGGAAAGTGACAATTTTTTTTTTTTTTTTGCACAAAGTTGTCACTAAATGATGTATTGCTCAAACATGCCATGGGCATATGTGGAATTACACCCCAAAATACATTCTGCTACTTCTCCTGAGTATGGGGATACCACATGAGTGGCACTTTTTGGGAGCCTAGCTTCATACGGGCCCCAAAATCCAATCACCGCCTTCAGGATTTCTAAGAGCGTTAATTTTTGATTTTACTCCTCACTACCCATCACAGTTTTGAAGGCCATAAAATGCCAAGATAGCACAAAACCCCCCAAAATGACCCCATTTTGGAAAGTAGACACCCCAAGCTATTTGCTGAGAGGCATGGTGAGTATTTTGCAGCTCTCATTTGTTTTTGAAAATGAAGAAAGACAATAAAAACATATTTTTTTTTTCTTTTTTCAATTTTCAAAACTTTGTGACAAAAAGTGAGGTCTGCAAAATACTCACTATACCTCTCAGCAAATAGCTTGGGGTGTCTACTTTCCAAAATGGGGTCATTTGGGGGGGGGGGGTTTGTGCCACCTGGGCATTCCATGGCCTCCGAAACTGTGATAGGCAGTGAAGAGTGAAATCAAAAATTTACGCCCTTAGAAAGCCTGAAGGCGGTGCTTGGTTTTCGGGGTCCCGTGCGCGGCTAGGCTCCCAAAAAGTCTCACACATGTGGTATCCCCGTACTCAGGAGAAGCAACAGAATGTATTTTGGGGTGTAATTTCACATATTCCCATGGCATGTTTGAGCAATATATCATTTAGTGACAACTTTGTGCAAAAAAAAAAAAAAAAAAATTGTCTTTTTCCCGCAACTTGTGTCACAATATAAAATATTCCATGGACTCGACATGCCTCTCAGCAAATAGCTTGGGGTGTCTACTTTCCAAAATGGGGTCATTTGGGGGGGTTTTGAACTGTCCTGGCATTTTATGCACAACATTTAGAAGCTTATGTCACACATTACCCACTCTTCTAAGCACTTGAAGACAAAGCCCTTTCTGACACTTGTTGTTTACATAAAAAAATAATTTTTTTTTGCAAGAAAATTACTTTGAACCCCCAAACATTATATATTTTTTTAAAGCAAATGCCCTACAGATTAAAATGGTGGGTGTTTCATTTTTTTTTTTCACACAGTATTTGCGCAGCGATTTTTCAAACGCATTTTTTGGGGAAAAAACACACTTTTTAAAATTTTAATGCACTAAAACACACTATATTGCCCAAATGTTTGATGAAATAAAAAAGATGATCTTAGGCCGAGTACATGGATACCAAACATGACAGGCTTTTAAATTGCGCACAAACGTGCAGTGGCGAAAAACTAAATACATTTTAAAAAGCCTTTAAAAGCCTTTACAGGTTACCACTTTAGATTTACAGAGGAGGTCTACTGCTAAAATTACTGCCCTCGATCTGACCTTCGCGGTGATACCTCACATGCATGGGGCAATTGCTGTTTACATTTGACGCCAGACCGACGCTTGCGTTCGCCTTTGCGCGAGAGCAGGGGGGGACAGGGGTGCTTTTTTTTTTTTTTTTTTTTTTTTTATTAATTTTTTGATTTTTTATCTTATTTTTAAACTGTTCCTTTCATTTTTATTTTTTTTTAATCTTTTTTATTGTTATCTCAGGGAATGTAAATATCCCCTATGATAGCAATAGGTAGTGACAGGTACTCTTTTTTGAAAAAATTGGGGTCTATTAGACCCTAGATCTCTCCTCTGCCCTCAAAGTATCTGACCACACCAAGATCGGTGTGATAAAATGCTTTCCCAATTTCCCAATGGCGCTGTTTACATCCGGCGAAATCTAAGTCATGAAATGCTCGTAGCTTCCGGTTTCTTAGGCCATAGAGATGATTGGAGCCATTCTGGTCTCTGATCAGTTCTATGGTCAGCTGGCCGAATCACCGGCTGCATTCTCAGGTTCCCTGTTGGGACAGGAGAGCCAGAGAAAAACATGGAAGACGGTGGGGGGGGGGAATCCCTCCCACTGCTTGTAAAAGCAGTCTAGAGGCTAATTAGCCGCTAGGATTGCTTTTACATGAAAGCCGACCGCTGGCTGAAAAGAATGATACCAAGATGATACCTAAACCTGCAGGCATCATTCTGGTATAACCACTCAAAGTCCAGCAACATACCAGTACGTTGCTGGTCCTTGTATTGTAAACTTTTTTTTCATGCAGCCTGTGGGCTGAACGAAAAAAAGATATTGATCGGTGGGTATGCCCACCATTAGAATACCTCCCTTCATCCGCCCACTTCTAATGATGGGCATACATGCACCATTTATATATGCCGAAGCATGGGGGCATCCTCCCGCAAAAGGCAGGAGCAAATTGCTCCTCCACCCACTACTGCCCCCACGCTTCGGCATATATGCTGAAGTATAGAACTGTGGTGGTGAAATCACCTCCGACAGCGCTGGAGTCACGGCTTTATATATCGTGGGAGCAAACGCTGTTGCTGTCAAGATAAATAAATCCGCGCTGCAACTGAATGGCGTACCTGCTAAGCAAAAAAACAAAGTAACATTACAGTATAACAGTAATACTTACCATACCTGCAAAGCAAATACAAAAAAACATAGTAAAAAATAAAACATTTAACGCAACCTGTGCCTACCTAAAATATATATATGCCGAAGCATGGGGGCATCCTCCCGCAAAAGGCAGGAGCAAATTGCTCCTCCACCCACTACTGCCCCCACGCTTCGGCATATATGCTGAAGTATGGAACTGTGGTGGTGAAATCACCTCCGACAGCGCTGGAGTCACGGCTTTATATATCGTGGGAGCAAACGCTGTTGCTGTCAAGATAAATAAATCCGCGCTGCAACTGAATGGCGTACCTGCTAAGCAAATGATGGTTAACAAAAAAACAAAGTAACATTACAGTATAACAGTAATACTTACCATACCTGCAAAGCAAATACAAAAAAAACATAGTAAAAAATAAAACATTTAACGCAACCTGTGCCTACCTAAAATATATATATGCCGAAGCATGGGGGCATCCTCCCGCAAAAGGCAGGAGCAAATTGCTCCTCCACCCACTACTGCCCCCACGCTTCGGCATATATGCTGAAGTATGGAACTGTGGTGGTGAAATCACCTCCGACAGCGCTGGAGTCACGGCTTTATATATCGTGGGAGCAAACGCTGTTGCTGTCAAGATAAATAAATCCGCTCTGCAGCTGAATGGCGTACCTGAAAACAAAAAAGTGGTTAACAATAAAAAAGTATAAAAAAATTGCATACCTATAAAGCAAACATGATAAAAACATAACAATAAAACATTGCAGTATAGAATACAATAAAAAAGAGCAGAACAATAGAGAGAGAATAGAGAGAGAGAACAATAAAACGACAACTATTTTTGGTTTTTTTATTTTATATTTTTTTTGTATTTTTATTTTTTTATTTTTTTTGTATTTTTTTATTTTTTTTTAACACTTTTTTTAGTAACTTTAACTTTTAACTGTAACTGTACCAGGTTTGGGTCTCTCAAAATGCGATGGCATCTTGGGAGACCCTGTGTTAGTGTGCCTAGTCTGTGCCGTGCTGAACCCTACGCTAATACTCCACTAGTGTATGGTAGCGTTCAAAACATTCACCAATGCATAGACCAGGATTGTCAGGACAGGAGGGACAACAATACCGGGTGTCACGCCTAAATCCGCGCTTGCTGCAGACACGACATCTTTTTTGGGGGGCTCGTTGGGTAGGGGTACTCTGGAGGACATAAGGAAAATGCCTCCCATGCAGCCGGCTTACTGCATTTGGATTGGGAAGGTGAGGTGGAGCACCATCTGGAAACAGAAGGGCTCTGACGATCTCTTCCTGGAATTTAAGGAAGGATCCAGTCCGTCCTGAAGCTCTGTATAGCACATGAGCATTCAGCAAAGCCAATTGAAATAAGTAAACAGACACTTTTTTGTACCAGCGTCTGGCCTTACGGGCAACTAAGTACGGCGCCAACAACTGGTCGTTGAGGTCCACCCCTCCCATATTAAGGTTGTATTCGTGGACACAGAGGGGTTTCTCCACAACACCAGTCGCCGTAGTAATTTGGGTCGTCGTGTCTGCATGAAGGGAGGTAAGAACGAAAACATTCTTATTGTCCCTCCACTTCATAGCGAGCAAATTATTATACTGCAAGCAGGCTCTCTCCCCCAGCCTAAGACGGGACTCTACAAGCCGCTGGGGAAAGCCCCGGCGATTAGGTCGCACGGTGCCACATGCTCCAATCTGATGATCAAACAAGTGACTAAAAAGTGGCACGCTCGTATAATAATTGTCCACGTACAAGTGGTACCCCTTTCCGAATAAGGGTGACACCAAGTCCCACACTATCTTGCCAGCGCTTCCTATGTAGTCAGGGCAGTTTATCGGCTCTACGTGACTATCTTTTCCCTCGTAAACCATAAATCTACATGTATAGCCTGTGGCCCTGTCACAGAGCTTATACATCTTGACCCCGTATCTGGCACGCTTGCTGGGAAGGTACTGTTTGAATGACAAGCGGCCAGAAAACTTAATCAGGGACTCATCAACGCAGACAACTTGATGGGGGGTAAACAAATCTGCAAAACGTTGGTTGAAGTGGTTTACGAGGGGCCGAATTTTGTAGAGCCGATCGTATGCAGGGTCTCCACGAGGACGACAGAGTTCATTGTCGTTGAAGTGCATGAACCGCAAAATCTGCTCGTATCGTGCCCTGGTCATGGAGGCAGAGAACACGGGCATATGGTGAATTGGGTCAGTGGACCAATATGACCGCAACTCACTCTTTTTGGTTATGCCCATGAGGAGGGAAAGGCCCAGAAAGATCTTAAATTCGGAGACCGTAATTGGTCTCCAATCTCTGGCAAGGGTGGACTGGGGAATAGTGGCGATGTGTTGACCAGCGTACAAATTGCTTTGGTCCACAATAGATCTATAGAGATCTTCGGTGAAAAACAGCGAATAAAAATCCAGTGGCGTAAAGTCAACTGTTTCCACCTGAATTCCGGGTTGGCCAGTGAAAGGGGGAAGTACGGGTGCTGCAGAAGTGGAAGGTTCCCAATTCGGATTGGCGAATGCAGCAGGAAGGGCACTATGGGCACGACGGGCCTGTGTTCGTCTTCTTCTTGGTGGCAGCGGGACACTACTTGTGCTTGCCACCTCGCCAGCTTGAACTGCACTTATGGGACTCGCCACGTCACCACGTGATACTGCAGTGCTGGATGTACGACCAGGGTGTACTAGGCCGCTGGTGCTTGCCAGTTCACCAGAAGGAGTAGCGGCACTAGTACTTCTCTGCTCCATACGAGAGCCCTGCGGTTCTTGCACTTCAAGGACAGAAGAAGTTCGGGGTCTGGTACGCCTGACCCTAGCAGGGACCACAACTCCGTCGTCAGAGCTATCTGTCATGGAGCCGCTGTCCTCTACAGGTTCGTATTCTGAGCCTGAACTTGACAGATGAGTGACTTCCTCTTCACTATCTGTCATACTCAGAATCCTGTAGGCCTCTTCATTAGTGTACCTTGGATTTGCCATTTTGGCCTCTAAATTTAGGGGTACACTAGTGAGACTCACAGGCAAAAAAGCTCCTGACTGTTAGCGACTGATTCAAAACGCTACCAAAAAACTGTTAGCGATCGCAGGGATCAGGCCTGACTCTGCGACCGCTGCAGTTATGTGTGCTTAGTGTTTTGTAAGTGTCAGTTATCGATCGATACTGCACTTGGGTGGGCTGGGCTGGGCTGGGTGCAGGGGCAAAACGCAGGTGCTAGCAGGTACCTGGGCTGATCCCGCTAACACTGTGTTTCAGGGAACCCTAAACTGCTGGGGAGTATAGATCTGATCGGATCAGATATCGATCCGTTCAGATACTATAGCACTAAGGGAGGTGTATGCTGCGTGCGTGGGTTTTAGCGGTACTAGCGCTAACCTGACGCTGCCTGGGGCGACGCAGACCTTATCAGATCCTAAAGACTTAACTTCTATCACCGCCGGGCAATTAGGGGGTTAAACCTTTATAAGGTAATAAACGGCGGGTGCCCTAAAACTATAATAAACTATAATAAACTGTAATAAACTATAATAAACTACAAAAAACAAACTATCTAACCAGCGTCACCCGTAACACTTATACTGTGATCGCTGGTGAAAGGGTTAACTAGGGGGCAATCAGGGGGTTAAAACCTTTAGCAGGTAGTATATGGGGGTCCCTGTCGCTATAAAACACTGACAGCAAACCTATATACTCACCTCCCTAACTAGCGTCACCTGTGTCACTAATACAGCGATCAGAAAAACGATCGCTTAGCAACACTGGTGACAGGGGGTAATCAAGGGGTTAACTTTTATTAGGGGGGGGTTAGGGGGTACCCTGGACCTAAGGGGGGGTACCCTAGACCTAAAGGGGGCTAACCTAACTGCCCTAACACTTATAACTGACAAACTGACACCAATGCAAAAAAAAAAAAAACACTGCTATTGGTGTCAGAGTGACAGGGGGTACAGGGGGGTGATCGGGGGGTGATCGGGGGGTGACAGGGGGGTGAAAAGTGTGCCTGCGTGTTCTACTGTTAGTGTAGTGTTGGTGCACTTACTTGGATGTCTTCTCTCCTCTGCGCCGGACGAAAAGACCGGCTCGAGGAGAGATGACATCACTTCCTTTCCCTCTGTTTACATTACAGAGGGAAAGGAAGCGTTTTCATTCGCCGGGAGCGATCGGGAGGGGGTGGCCATCAATGGATGGCCTCCCCCTCACCTCCCATCGCCCGCGAACGAGAGCCGACCGTCTATGGCACCGGGGGGGGGTCCGATCGGACCCCCCACCCGCGGGAGGCAGATCACGTATGGGTACGTGATTTTGCCTGCCCGTGCCATTCTGCCGCAGTATATATGCGGTAGGCGGTCGGCAAGTGGTTAAGGGATCAGTCCCAAGAAACACATGGACTTGTACGTGGCTGGGAGGAGGTGGCTGCGGACCATGTCGTCCTTAGTGATCCAGAGGACTCCGGACCGATTGCCTCAGCAAACCTACGCTGCATGGCCTCCCTGATCCTGCAAAGCCTGCGTAAGGATCCTTGTAATCCAGGTATCAAGGAGAAGGATCAATACTGGCTGGCAACCCTCCTTGAGCCACGTTACAAGGGTAAGGTTGCGGACCTTATCTTGCCATCGCAGAGGGAGCAGAGGATGAAACATCTTCGGGAGGCCTTGCGGAAAGGTCTGTGCAATGCGTTCCCAGAGACTGGGAGGTTACAAACTCCTGTTTCTGGACAACGTGTTGCTGAGGCTTCGGTCAGTCAAAGAAGGAGCGGTGGAGAAGGTGGCCGTCTGACCGATGCGTTCAGACAATTTTTTGGTCAGCAGCCCCAAGGTATGATCGGTTCCAGCAACCATCTCCAGCGTCTGTTTTACATGGTGCAGGAATACCTAGGAGCAAGATCTGACTTGGACACCTTTCCCACCGAAAATCCTCTGGGTTACTGGGTCTTGAGGATGGATCACTGGCCAGAGCTTGCACAGTATGCAATTGAGCTACTGGCCTGTCCTGCATCCAGCGTTCTTTCGGAACGCACATTCAGTGCTGCTGGAGGCTTTGTAACCGATCACAGGGTGCGTCTGTCCACCGACTCAGTCGATCGACTGACCTTCATAAAAATGAATCAGTCCTGGATCACCACCAGCTACAAAGCACCTGATGCTGATGTAACCGAATAATTTTTTTTGAAATCTCAGATCCCTTCAAAGACTGCCTATGCTGATGCTGAGTGACTACCCTCAGTAATTAACCTCTTCCTCCTCAATGATCACGCTGATAGCTTGTAAGAACATTTTTGGCTCTGGGCACCACCACCAGTGCCTAAGGCCCAATTTTTCAGCCCCTGTTTAACAGGGGCGTGTAATTACAATTTTTGATGCAATACTTTGCAGCAGGGCTCGTTCCTGCGTTCCAACTAGAGTATCTGTGAGGGGTTGCAGTGTTGTGGCACCAGCACCAGTGCCTAAGGCCTAATTTTTCAGCCCCTGTTTAACAGGGGCATGTAATTACAATTTTTGATGCAATACTGTGCAGCAGGGCTCGTTCCTGCATTCCAACTAGAGTATCTGTGAGGGGTTGCAGTGTTGTGGCACCAGCACCAGTGCCTAAGGCCTAATTTTTCAGCCCCTGTTTAACAGGGGCATGTAATTACAATTCTTGATCTAATATTTCACAGCAGGGTCCATTTCTGCGCCCACCAAGATCGAGTGAGGACTTACAGTGTTGTGGCACCAGAACCACCACCACCACCAAAGGCCCAATTTTTCTGCCCTTGTTCAACAGGGGCATGTAATTACAATTCTTCATCTAATATTTCACAGCAGGGCCCGTTTCTGCACCCACCAAGAGCGAGTGAGGACTTACAGTGTTGTGGCACCAGCACCACCAAAGGCCCAATTTTTCAGCCCTTGTTCAACAGGGGCATGTAATTACAATTCTTGATCTAATATTTCACAGCAGGGCCTGTTTCTGCACCCACTAAGAGCAAGTGAGGACTTACACAGTGTTGTGGCACCACCACCACCACCAAAGGCCCAATTTTTCTGGACCTGTTCAACAGGGGCATGTAATTACAATTCTTGATCTAATATTTGACAGCAGGGCCCTGTGAGGGCTTACAGTGTTGTGGCCACAACAACACCTAAGGCCCAAATTTCTGCTGAGTATATAGGGCAGGCCCCTACTTTCAAACATCTAACTTACAAACGACTCCTATTTGCAAACGGAAGGAGACCACAGGAAGTAGGATGAAATCTACCCCAAGGAAGGGAAATTCTCTCCTGTAAGAGTTAATATGGGAAAAACTTTTCTCCTTTCCACTGATGCTTTATAACCAATCCTTGTTTCACAAAAAAACCCAAATTTTCAAAAAACATTTGTCATTGGGAGGTGAAATCTTCTGAAGAGGAGCACAGACAGCAAAACAAATGTCACAGGGGTGTTAACCCTTCTCTATGTTTTCCAAAAAGCTTAAAATAGATTTTTTGGCTGGAGCTAAACACGTTAAAAATGTACCAGTTCAAAATTACAAACAGATTCTACTTAATAACAAACCTACAATCCCTGTCTTGTTTGCACCGCCTGTTCAGAGTACAGAGCCTGTATACTGCTGTTTCCTTTTTTAATTTGGGTGCGGGGTTCCCCTTAATATCCATACAAGACCCAAAGGGCCTGGTAATGGACTGGGGGGTACCCATGCCGTTTGTCTCACTGATTTTCATCCATATTGCCAGGACCTGACATTACATTAAAGCCGCAAGCAGTTTTAAATGACTTTTATCCCTTTAAAAATTACATTTTGTGCAGGGACTGTTCTAAGCATGGGAAACACGCACCACTTTACAGGTATACTATAGACACCCCCCAGGTACGATATTTAAAGGAATATTTCACTTTTTTTTTTTTTACTTTAAGCATCATTAAAATCACTGCTCCTGAAAAAACTGCAGTTTTTAAACATTTTTTTTTGCATTGATACATGTCCCCTGGGACAGGACTCGGGTAATTTTGGAACCCCGAACCAAAATTTAAAAAAAAAAATGACGTGGGATTCCCCCTTAATTCCATACCAGGCCCTTCAGGTCTGATATAGATATTAAGGGGAACCCCGGCCAAAATTTAAAAAAAAAAATGACGTGGGGCTCCCCCTAAATTCCATACCAGACCCTTCAGGTCTGGTATGGATTTTAAGGGGAACCCCGCGCCAAAAAAAAAAAAAAACCAGCGTGGGGTCCCCCCAAAAATCCATACCAGACCCTTATCTGAGCACGCAACCTGGCAGGCCGCAGGAAAAGAGGGGGGGACGAGAGTGCGCCCCCCCCCTCCTGAACCGTACCAGGCCACATGCCCTCAACATTGGGAGGGTGCTTTGGGGTAGCCCCCCAAAACACCTTGTCCCCATGTTGATGAGGACAAGGGCCTCATCCCCACAACCCTGGCCGGTGGTTGTGGGGGTCTGCGGGCGGGGGGCTTATCGGAATCTGGAAGCCCCCTTTAACAAGGGGACCCCCAGATCCCGGCCCCTACCTGTGTGAAATGGTAAGGGGGTACTTACCCCTACCATTTCACTAAAAAACTGTCAAAAATGTTAAAAATGACAAGAGACAGTTTTTGACAATTCCTTTATTTAAATGCTTCTTCTTTCTTCTATCTTCCTTCATCTTCTGGTTCTTCTGGCTCTTCTGGTTCTTCCTCCGGCGTTCTCGTCCAGCATCTCCTCCGCGGCGTCTTCTATCTTCTTCTCCTCATGGCATGGGGGGGAGGCTCCCGCTCTTCTTCTTTTCTTCTCTTCTTCATTTTCTTCTCCGGGCCACTCCGCAACCCATGCTGGCATGGAGGGAGGCTCCCGCTGTGTGACGGCGCTCCTCGTCTGACAGTTCTTAAATAACGGGGGGCGGGGCCACCCGTTGACCCCGTCCCCTCTGACGCACGGGACATGACGGGACTTCCCTGTGGACTTCCCTGTGGCATTCCCCGTGACGTCACAGGGAAGTCCCGTCAAGTCACCGTGCGTCAGAGGGGGGCGGGGTCACCGGGTGGCCCCGCCCCCCGTTATTTAAGAACTGTCAGACGAGGAGCGCCGTCACACAGCGGGAGCCTCCCTCCATGCCAGCATGGGTTGCGGAGCGGCCCGGAGAAGAAAATGAAGAAGAGAAGAAGAGAAGAAGAGAAGAAAAGAAGAAGAGAAGAGCGGGAGCCTCCCTCCATGCCATGGGTGCGGAGCGGCCCGAGGAGAAGAAGATAGAAGACGCCGCGGAGGAGATGCTGGACGAGAACGCCGGAGGAAGAACCAGAAGAGCCAGAAGAACCAGAAGATGAAGGAAGATAGAAGAAAGAAGAAGCATTTAAATAAAGGAATTGTCAAAAACTGTCTCTTGTCATTTTTAACATTTTTGACAGTTTTTTAGTGAAATGGTAGGGGTAAGTACCCCCTTACCATTTCACACAGGGGGGGGGCCGGGATCTGGGGGTCCCCTTGTTAAAGGGGGCTTCCAGATTCCGATAAGTTGGCATGTTCTCCCTGTGCCTGCGTGGGTTTCCTCCAGGTACTCTGGTTTCCTCCCACACTCTAAAAACATGCTGGTAGGTAAATCGGATCCTGTCTAAATTGGCCCTAATATGTCTGAATGTGTGTTAGGGATCCACACAAACACCACCCCATGTTTAAAAAAAAATGTTTTTCTTAATTTGCAAATAAGAATAATCTCTTCCTCAGAGAATAGTGAGCGGGGCATGGTGGTGGGAAGAAATTAGCAGCAGTACAAGCAACTTCCTGTAGGGGCGTGATGTCATTCCTGTGTGCTGTCCACCGCTTCCAGTAACCAGATATGCACCACAGGCACATACAGTACTCGCGCATCTCACATAGACAGCGGTTGCACATCTAAATGCATTTAGCTGCAGGAATCCATATTTTGATGTAAATTAATAGTAAAGCAGATGCAGATTTCCAGGACTGGACTAACAAATGTTTCTAGTGAAAGGCAACTGGTGTTTTATATTAAACAAGGTCTAAATGAGCCATTGGCATGCATCACAGTTGAACTTAGGAATGTGTCTTTGCAAAGTTAAACTAAATGAAATCCTTTCTTATTTTTCCTTGGGGATAGAATGTAGAGGGATTAGAAGTCTTGTCGATTTTTGGGGGATGTCTGCACATCTGATAGGGTGAAGACGCCTCACAAATGTTGCCACTTTCTCCTTCAAATTTATTCACTGCCTGTCACATAGCCAAACAGGAAGTGAGGGTAAAACCCTACCAATGTCTTTCCTTTGGGAATCTAAAGGTCAATCTAAATAGTTTCCCCATTAGGTAAATTGCACTCTAGCATTTTGCTCTGTACACCCCAAATTATTAGGCATCTTGGACTTAGGGGTTTATTTTCTAAAGGCAAATCCACTTTGCACTACAAGTGCACTTGGAGGGGCATGGCCAAGATGGCGAACTGAGAGGAAGCAGGTTTTAGAGCTCTGCTGGGGATCCGTCCTTATATCCGCACTCTTGGCTGACTTTTTTTTGCCATAAACTAAATCAGAATCAGAATAAATCAGAATCAGAATAAACTAGAATCATTCCGAATGCCATACAGAACAAGGCACAGGGGGAAAAAGCTTTGTTTTCCACTGGGCGAGGAGGATACAACTCCAAAAGTGGTTCCCCACGTGCAAGCCTCCCTTGGACGTGCAAGGAACATGGCGTCCCAGACGGAGATGGAGGAGCAGTCGGCTGTGCAGCGACTTGGCTTTCAGGAGGTAATGGCCGCGATAGCCTCATGCCAAACTGCCCTTACTAACAAAATCGAGGCTGTACAACTGGATGTTAGTCTCATCCGGCAGGACTTTGATAAACTCCGTGCACGGGTGTCGGAGGCGGAGCAGCGTGTGGGGCTCACAGAAGACACGATCACGGAGCACACAGCGTCGATCCGCACCCTACAAACGAAGGTCAGAGCACTGGAATATAAGGTCGACGACGCAGAAAATAGAAATCGGAGGAATAACCTCCGCATCGTAGGCATGCCAGAGGGCGTGGAGGGGAAAAACCCCACGGTCTTTGTGGAAGAGGTGCTGAGGGAACTGTTGCTGGCAGCACAGTTTTCGCCATACTTCACGGTAGAACGCGCCCACAGGATCCCTCCAGTCCCGGGACCGCCAGGATCAAACCCTTGCACTCTAATCTTTTGGCTGCTTAATTTTCGAGATTGGGACGAGATACTCCGCGCAGCTCGCAGAGCGGGTGAGTTGAAATACCAGAATTCCACCCTGATGTTCTTTCCCGATTTTTCACTTGAAACACAAAAATTACGCAGGTCCTTTGACCAGATCAAAGTGGGGCTGCGGGCGCGAAACATCAAATATAGTATACTCTTTCCCGCCAAACTGCGGATCCAGGACGGAGAAACTGTTAAATTCTTTACCGCGCCTCGAGATGCTGCCGCATGGCTGGAATCCTTACCTCCACACGGCCAAGCATAAGTTTTGAGAACACTCACCGTATGCTCGTATAATTCTATATCACACTTGTGGTTTTGTTTATTTTTTCTATTTTTTGGTTTTTGATTTTGGATAGCCGTGTTATCTCTAAGCTGGTGAGGATCTGTGCTCAGTATACCCTGGCTGCACTTGTTTTAGCAGCACTGAAACTCTCTCATACACCATGCTGCAAATGAGAAGGCAATGGGGACATTCATTTACCAGCCAAATGCCAGAGATTGCGCAGCTGCGGCTCATTGGTCCTGTCCTCGAGCAAGTATCTGGTTAATAGAAGTGATTTGGTGGTATTTACTTGGCCAAGTGTCCTTTCTGTGGGGACGTGCTGCTGAGGGGATTCTACTGGACACTCTGAGCGCCGCACCAGTGCCAGTGATGGTGCAGTGTAGACTCTGCCAGCGTTGCAGCAAAACTACTGCTTGGGGGTAAATATGACACAGAGGTCCTGCTTATTAATACACCTCTTCTGATCCAGCATAGGATATATAGTCCTCTAAATTCGAGACTCAGGTTGTTGGGAGGAAAATGGAATTCTGCAACAATTGACTCAGGCCTTATGAGTCTGCAGTAACTCAGGGGTTAAAGTATTCTGTCTTTCGGTGATGGCGTATGCGCTGATCCGCAGTCAGGCTGGACTATGATGCGCACTGCACGATCAGTCATTTTTTGCCTTATATGACAGGTGTACATGTGGGCTATCGTTTCAGCAAGCCTTACTCTGTTTGATCCACACTTATTTGTTATATGTTTAAAGTCGGTTAGTAACTAAGATATGTACCCGTGGGGTCACCCAGGAGAAAGTCTATGCAACATGAACCAGCATCTCTGTTGCCCTGTTACGTAGCACTCCACGCTATAAGTGCTCGTCCCCGTTAAAGTATAGTTGTTGGGGGTTCAGGGTATAATGCATCCTCAGTTTTGGTGGGGGATGTGGGGAGGGGGGGGGGGTTATCTGCCGTTGCAGAAATTTAGAGTTGCTAAGTATTTAAGTTTTATAAAGGAGTTGCTCATTTGTAGGTGGAGTGCTACTAACTCACATAGGCACTATTTGCATACAAACATTTTGTACAATGCCTCCTTAGGCCTAAGGGGGACCGTGAGACGGGTTACCTATCTATATCTGGGGGGCTGGTTGGGGGGGAGGATGGGACATGCAGATCCTGCTCACATATTTGCATACAAGAAGGAATGACTGAGTTGTCTATTATATCTTGGAATGTCCGGGGCCTAAATTCAGCCACAAAAAGGACGCTGGTCTTTAAATATCTGCAAAAGTACAATCCCCACATCTGTGTCCTCCAGGAGACCCACCTGGTAGACAAGTGCACTTGGAAGTGCAGTTGCTGGAGATCTGAGGGGGACATGCAAGGAAAATAAAATAAACAGCATCTTTACTTTGACATGATTGGATGATAAAATCACCAGTGCTTCCCCTTAGATTTATAGCAAGTACTCTTGTATTGCAGAGTAGATTTGCCTTTAATGAACTACCAACTGCAAAATACCCAATAATGTGGGGTGTACACAACAAAGTGCTAGAGTGAAATTTGCCTAATGGGGACACTAGTTGGATTGACCTGTGTGCCCCCAAGGAAAGATATTGGTAGGTTTTTACCCTCACTTCCTGTTTGGCTATTGACAGGAAGTGAAGCCAATTTTAAGAAAAGGGACACAAAGCCCAACATAAAAAAGACAAGCAGGGGTTCTAAGACTCACTTGGTTTCCCTCAAATGCCCAAATTAGAATAGGATTGTCTGGAGCTTGATTTTAGCTCAGTGCTTCTCAACCCTGTCCTCAAGTACCCCCAACAGGCCATGATTGCTGGTTTTCCTTCATCTTGCCCAGGTGCTTTAAATCAGTCAATGGCTTTGTATTTTGCACAGCTATTTTAGCCAAGATAAATTCCCAAAATATGTCATGTCAGGGGTACTTGAGGACCGAGGCTGAGAACCACTGCGCTAAAATTGTAAATTTAATACTTACCACTCTGTAAATTTTCCTTTCCTGGTACCTATCCATGGCAGCATACGCACAATCCATGCATATTCTACAATGAAGGCACCAGGAAAGTAACTTGTAGACAAATCACACCTTTTTTTGATTTGGCATGCCAATCAGCCTAGTTAAGCTGCAGCTGGGAAATCTGTTGCATGAACAGTAACAAAACACATAAAACATAGAAATGTGCTACAAATTTTATTGGTCAACAAAACAGGACTTGGAAAAGAGCAAGGAACGCAAAAAAAACACATGTATGTTAATTTGAGACACTAACAGAATATATTTTTTTGAGGTCTGACCATTCTTCATTGGAAATTAACAGGAGTTAAAAGGACTGCACCCACAAATGGATATCTATTAAGGATTTAAACATTAGAAACAACATCTTCAGAAAGATTTTGCAAAATAATGCAGCACAGACAATTTAATCAAAGTGAACGACCTACAAACGACACACATTGACAACATCAAAAAAAATTTCAGGGGAAAATGTTCCCCACCCAAAAAAAATACAATAAATCAAATGGAAAAAAAACTTTGAAAACGCATCTGTTTTGCAAAGACATAAACAAAATACAAAGAGAAAATACATATATGTTACAAACTCGATAAGGACACCCAAATGTACTCTCTTGCCGGCCCCACAGACAATCTTGCCTCTTTTCGGGGCAAGGTAAAGAATGCTGCAAGCTTTATATAACATAGGTTTGTGTGCTAATGAGGCAATTGAAAACACATGGACAGTCCATGAAACACACAAAATGCAAGTTCACCCAGTGTAGAGACAGAACTTCAAAGTGGGTACACCTGTTAAGGATGTCCTTAAATTGCTAACCCAAAAAAACACACTCTCTGAGCATGCCCAGAAACATCTAAGTGCTGTTCACACACAAAAAGCACAAGAAAAACCCAAAGTCCCTGAGCATGCCCAGACTAACCCAAATGCAGCTAGCACAAAATAAGCCACCCCCTGTCCAAAATCGCTACGAATGAAAGATACACAGGAAATCGCTACAACAGGAAAATCGCTATGAATGAAAGCTACACAGGAAAATTGCTACAAATGAAAGCTACACAGGAAAATCGCTATGACAGGAAAATTGGTATGAACGAAAGCTACACAGGAAAATCGCTACAAATGAAAGCTACACAGGAAAATCGCTACAACAGGAAAAAATGCTATGACAGGAAAATCGCTAAGAATGAAAGATACACAGGAAATCGCTACGACAAGAAAATCGCTACGAAAGAAAGCTACACAGGAAAACGTTACGACAGGAAGCACTACGAACGAAATGTTAGGAATGAAAACTACATGGGAAAGCTACCACAGGAAAATGCTGCAACAGGAAAATGCAATTAATGAAAGCTACACGGGAAAATGACAGAAATGCTACGACAGGAAAATCAATAGGAATGAAAGCTACACAGGAAAATGCTACAACAGGAAAATCGCTATGACAGAAAAAAATCGCAACAGGAAAATCGCTGTGAATGAAAGCTACAACAGGAAAATGCTATTAACGAATACTACACGGGAAAAAGCTATGACAGGAAAAGCTGCGTCAGAAAAATCGCTATGACAGAAATGCTACGAATGAAAGCTATGAATGAAATGTGGCGAACGAAATGCTATGACAAACACGGAACACGCTACTGACAGAAACACGCAATGACAGGGCTGCTATGGTAGAGCACATGGTGACAGAACATGCTGCTGACAGAACCACTATGACAGGAACAAACAACATGTCATGTGAACATGGTCAAGATTTCGTTGTTAAATTAGCACACTGAAAAAACACCACCATGTTACACCACTAAACAGGTAAACCCTGTATTAAATTCCCCATCCTTTGTCAAGGCTGCTCAACCATCCCTAACCGCAGGCCACCGCTCCATTGAGATTACATGTAACAGCTGCGGAGCCTGACATTGATTTGTATGGCTGATTGACTGCAGCTCATGAACACCTGGCCGCACAGCCCGCAGAAATGCTGATCTGGGTGATGTATAGCCCTGGACGGTATGAATAAGTAATAAGTAAAAAGATAAGCTGGTTGCAGTTCATCAGGCCGGACTGAATTGGTGGATATTGCTGGAATGCAGGCGGCTGAAAGAAGCTCCGACCCCCCATCCGAAAGCCAGAGGACACAGCCCCCCCTCTGCAAACACTGGGGGAAGTGGATGGATGGACGATACACCCCCCCCCCATGCAGGCGTGACTAGGGAGAAGAGGGAGGATGGACGCCCCCCCCCTCCCCCCAGCGTGAGTACCGGAGAAGCAGGCGGCGCCCCCTCGTAGATGCCAGATAGAGCATGTAAGGAGGGCAGGCAGTCCTCCATGTCATCCTGAGCACGGGCGGGCGACCCCCTCGTGACGCTGGATCTGCATGAGAGAGAGCAGCTGGCGGGCGGCCGATCACCCCCCCCGGTGTGAACACCGGGAGAGGTAGGCGGGTGGCCCCCTCATGATGCCGGATCTGCATGGGAGAGAGGAGCTGGTGGCCGGGCGATCAACCCCCCCGACGTGAACACCGGGAGAAGCGGGCGGGCAGCCTCCTCGGTGGTGCACCGAGAGAGGAACCACCACCACTGTTGCCGCAGACCGTTGCTCAGCAGGGACCCGGAAGTGACGTGTGCCAGTGTAACCCGGAAATGATCCAACGAAGGATCTTATGGAGGAGGAGGAGGGATATATACCCTCAGACTCCTCCTACAAATCCAGGCTAGCCTACGGCCAGCCTTCAAACGTAATGTGTGTATATATATAACCTCTACACTTGACCTCTTTAGGCCCCTTTCACACTACCGCGACTTCAAAGTCGCGCAATTTTACGGCCGCGATTTTGACTTGATTTCAGGGAATATCTGTGTAAACTTGAGGTCTATGGACCTCAACTAGCATCAAAGTCGGACCAAAGTAGTGCTGGGAAGTCTAGTCGTGCGATTTGAATGGTACTCATTGGAAATCATGGGGTACGACTTGTCATGCGACTTTGCAGTCCCAAGTCGCACAAGTGTGAAAGGGGCCTAAACCTCTTGCCACTGAGTAAGGAGGGGCTCAGGCGTGTTCGCAACTCCACGTGCCCACGCCCGCCAGGAAGCTGACACTCCGCAGTGCTAATCACAGGCAGTGAGACCATTCCCGATCCACGGCTGCACAGATCAGGAAATGTCTCACTAGCTGTGATTAGCGCTGCGCAGTGTCAGCTTCCTGGCGGGCACATGGAGTTGCGAACACACCTGAGCTCATCCTTAGCGCTAAGCGCAAGCAAATATGCGGCCCCTTGGCGGGGGGGCCTTGGCGCCGAGTGGCTGCATATTTGCATGCATTAGTGCAAATAGAGCTGTGCAAAGAGCGCGCTTCCGACACAGTTACCGGCGGCTAACGGGAAGCTAATCTTGGCAGTCACATGACCATAAGCCCCAGTTCTCCTTAGTGTTGTCAGGTGTGGTCAGATCTCCTGCCCTCTCAACTGAGGTTTTAATCATACTTCCCAACTTTTTGAGATGGGAGCAAGGGACACCTATTAGCAAGAGTATGTAGGCATAGGGCACACCCCTTGCCACGTGCTGCTTAAAGGAGAATTGCACAAAAATTTTTTTTAGTTAAACCCCCAAGTGCTTTTTTCCCACTAATATTCCTTTTATATTGGCTTTTGAAATTTACAAATGCAGCAATTTAGAAATTGAATGAACAGTTTAGCACTGGGAAACACTTTTTAAAAGATAAATAGTTCATTTTATATACAGTGTGTCCGGAAAGTATTCACAACACTTCACTTTTTCCACATTTTGTTATGTTACAGCGCTATGTTCTTCTTTTTTTGTATTCAGTGGCTGCATTTTTATGTACATGTATTAGCCTTACCTACAGAGCTCATGTTTTAACACAAACAAATGTCTCTTTGATGTAACAATTTTTTCTAAATAAAATTATATATTTGTATCTTGTTGCTGCAATTCAAAACCCCATGGGGAACCTTTCCTATTGACACTGAAAAAGGATATTACATCAATGTTATTGTACAAAAATAGTTAAAGCTTATGTAAGGGCAAATCCTTTTCTTTGGTTTTGGCAACAGCGGGGAAGATTTAAAGTGGTATTAAACCCAAAAGCAAACATTTATTATATTGCAGGTTACCAATTCTCAGATGTGATGGCTGCATTGGTTTTCTTTTTTAGGTTTTCTTTCTTCTATTTTCATCTAGTGATCCAGCCAGCAAGACTATTATTTTTCAGAAGCTTAAAGTGTTACTAAACCCACAACAGTAAATTCAGTCTGTATATGCAGTAAAGCATGTTATACGCACTATGGAACCTAAGGGGTTAATCCTCCTCCTTGTGTAAAAAGATTGCTTGATCCTGTATGCACAGATCCTCCTCTTCTTCCACTGACTCCAGAACATATCCGAGTAAGACAGAGCCTTTGGAGTCAGGCTGCACATGCTCAGTTTGGTGTGTATTGCTGGAGCGTTTTTTTTTTTTTTCTGGGGGGGTGCATGTGATCAACACAGGGTCAACACTGTTCAGACAGAGGGTCAGGGGTCCTGGATCCTGATAGGAGAGCTCAATGCAGTATAACAATTCCTCCTACAAGCTTTACCAGGAACTGATAAAAGTCACAAGACTGCTATATATTGCTGATGAGAAAAGGTATTTAGCCGTTTATATTTACTAAAATGATTGCATTTCCATGTTCTGTGTACTGTGAGAGACCAGATATATTGAATGCAGGGTCCTGGGTTTAGGAACACTTTAAGTTCTCCTGCAGAATGTATCAGTTTACATGGATGAGACAAAACCATTTAACACTGGCAGGGGTGGTTAAAATGATCAGCTTTTATTTAGTCCTGTAAAACATTTATCCCAAAAGGTAAAGAACTATTTGCTGTAACTGTTTATAAAGTGTGAGTTGGAGTTTGGCTTTAGTTTGTTAGTGTATTTAAGTGTATTTAAATTTGCTGTCCAGTGAGGATCTGGTGAAACCCCTGTCTGCCATATATAATACGCTGTTGCCCAGAGAGTTACCTAAGATGGACAGGTTGTGGAATACCTGGAAGTCGGACATCCCCACGTTGGATAGAGAGGACTGGGAGACCGCTTTGGAGCAGGGTCCAAAACTGGTAATATCAGCCGGGGATAAACTGACCCAAATAAAATTTTTACATAGGGTATACTTTACTCCGGCAAGGCTATCCAGAATATATCCTGATAGAGATCCTCATTGCCCTAGATGTCAAACTCAGGTTGGCACCTTTCTCCACATGTTCTGGGATTGTCCTGCTCTGTCAAGGTTCTGGCTGGGAGTGTATTATCATTTGAATCTTAGAATGGATTTGTCTGTTCCTAAAACACCTGAGATAGCCCTATTGGGAATACATGAGGATGAACACAGGTCGCACCATAGCAAAATTTTAATTTCACTTCTCTTTTATTATGCCAAAAAAGAGATCCTTGCTAGGTGGACCTCTGCTGAACCTCCGACCCTATCCTCCTGGGAAAAGAGAATTAACAAAGCTTTGCCCCTCTACAGACTGACGTACACCAGTCGGGCATGCCCATGGAAGTTCGATAAGGTTTGGTTGCCATGGACGAGCTGACAACCGATTGTAGTATCTAATGGGTCTAACTAGAATGGTTTATAAGTAATTACTTACAGAATTGTGGTAGATGATTTGAAAATGGTTTGATAAAAACATGCGAGCAAGAGATTATCTCCAATCAAATCTATGATCCGTAATTGTATGTACTTATATACACATGGTCTGTGTTACTCCTTTTTTCTTTTGTACTGTATTTTATACTTTTCAATAAAGCACTCCTGATTGTTAAAAAAAAAAAAAAAAAAAAAAAAAATTTGCTAATACATTTAACACTCCCCTCTCCCCAGACTGACGATGCTGCTGTGCCTCCTGTGCTTATTCATTCAGAGTTGTGTCTCACTAATACAGTAGGTGTGTTACTGGCCAGATCACCAGGTGAAAACAGAGGGGAAAAAGCTAAAGAAATAAAAAGCAATGCAGCCACCACATCTAATGATTGGTAAGCTGCAACACAATACATTTTTGGTTTTGGGTTTAATACCGCTTCAAAGGGTATGCCAAGCAGAAATATTTTCCAGTTTTGGATGGACTATAGAAGGATTAGAACCCCCAGGTTTTACTGCTATTTGGGGACCCATCGGAGAGATTTACAACCATTTCCTGTCCGGCTGAAAACTATTTTTACCAGACAGGAATTGAAGGAAAATCTTCAACAGGGAATCAGACAAATAAAAAATACTGATATATATATATATATATATATATATATATATATATATATATATATATATATATATATATATATATATATATATATATATATATAATATTATGGCAGAGCTCCAAGCAAAAATAAATAGAAATGAATAACAGCTTTTTTCTTCAAAGGAGAACAAGGTAGGAATCTGCTTCCAATTTTGGTAAAATCCTCGCAATGAACAAAAATCACCCAGAGGGAATTGTTTATTTTAGTTTTTTTGTGTTTTTATCAAAAGTGGAGTTACACTTTAAGTCTCCCTAATCTCTTTTATTCTTTAAGCCTAGGTTCACATTGAAGTGATTTGGCATGCGATTTGACATGTCAAATCGCATGCCAAATCGGCAGCTATTGCAATTGCAATGGCACCGTCCGAACCGGTGCACCGATTCTCAAAAGTAGTTCCTGTAATACTTTTGGAGATTTTGGGGGGGGGTCGATTTGTATAGACATCTGTGCAGATGAACTTGCACGATTTCTAACCCGCTCCAATGTGCACCTAGGCTTAAATCACTGTCTTTTTTGGATCTTCAGATTAGATCTCCATGATGATATAAATGGCACACTTATCTGCAGCTCTGTATTTATTAATACATTATCTTTTTTAATGCAAGCAGTTTAAGTGCCTACATTTGACCTGGTGTCTTTGTAATGCAGCACTCAGACTAGGAGAGGGAGGGGCAGAACAGCAAGTCCATGAGGAGTGCTATATTGAGCGGACGAGGAACATGATAATCGGGATTGAGCAGAAGGATGAGCTCATCAATCTTCTGCTGTCCTTTCACTGCCTAATCAGCAGAGTAGGGGGTGGGGAGATGACAACACTGTGGGGAAGATTTACTAAAACTGGTGCACATAGAATCTGGAGCAGCTGTGCATAGTAACCAAGTATCAGCTTGTTGAATTGAATGTTGAAGCTTTGACAATAAAACCTGGAAGCTAATGGATTACTACAATGTTTCTCAACTCCAGTCCTCAAGGCGCCCCAACAAGTCATGTTTTCAGGATTTCCCTCAGATAAAAGGGCTGTGGTAAATACTAAGGCAGTGAAACTGATCAAATCACCAGTGCAAAATAATGGAGAGCCTGAAAACATGACCTGTTGGGGCGCCTTGAGGACTGGAGTTGAGAAACACTGGCTTACTATGCACAGTTGCACCAGATTCTGCATGCACCCGTTTTAGTAAATCCCCCCCCCCCCCTTTCAGAGTTTAGAGTTTAAAATGAAATTAAACTTAAAAAAGAAAAACAATGACAGGTTGGATTTTTTATAACAGAAGAAATGTTATTGTCCTCCTCTTTCATAAATCTTTCTCCCTGCCTGTCAGTGTGTTGTCAGTGTGTTGGTGTACACCGAGTCATTCATGCACAGCTCAGCATACATTTATGGCACGGCTCTGTGCCATGAAAATGTGACTCTCGTGTGCATCATCGTGACCCGGCCAACCATGTTCCCGAAGAGTCGGAACCTGGCAGGAGGACCAGGAGAAGACAGCAGTGCCATAGGAGTGCACAAGAGGTGTGCCGGGTGTGCCTGGGCACACTCTAATCACCCCCTGTGGCCCAGATTCCTTCTGCTGATATTTCACCAAAGCCCCCCAACAGGGCTCCTAAAAAAAATTGTAAAAATAATAACAAAAATAAAATACTAAAAATGAAAAACTACAGAGACCATCCACTGCTCTATTAACGCCGTCCATGTTTTAATACATTTGGGCTGCACATCCTAATGCAATACACCTATGGGCAGTGCCAGTGATTGATGGGAGCGCTGGAGAGGATTGCTAGCTAGGTAAGTCTGCCATAATGTGCTAATATGCTGTGCATACTAGCACATTGTAGCTATAAGCTCCTGGGGCCCACTTTCAAAAAATTAAATTGGTGCAATACTCAACTACTTCCAACTGTAACAAAAAACATTTTTGCCACTTTCCTGGCTGTGCAGTGGGGCGGGGCTGTGTAAATAGCAGGACTGGATGGACAGCAATGCAAATCCTTTGGCAGGTAAACAGCTCCCAAATACAGCATGTATGACATCTGTGTATTTCACTGTCTAAAATTTACTTTAGGCAGTGTAAAGAGCAAAAACTTCTTGTAAACTATAGAAGAATTTTCTGCAGTTTAGAGCAACTTCCAGTGGCAGCTGGTGGTATATTTTTTGAGAAGGGGGCGGCAAACAAACCCCCCCCCCCAGTTGGTTCGTCGGTCACCAGCCCCGCACTTACCCCATCTAGGTCATGGGCAGCGCTTCCTCCGGGCGGCGTCTCCTTCTCCTGGTGCTGCACGGCGGCTTCCCCTGCGTCTCCTCCTCCTCGGCGGCCAATAGGATTGCTTCTCCTCTCTGCCAATCGGGTGACGGTTCTCAGAACCCGCTTCCTCATTGGCCAGGAAAAGAATCAGGAAGACAATAGCGAATATTAATTCCCTATTGTCACACAACTGGATGGACTGAGCCCCAAGCCCAACCTTTTTTTAAAGCTTATTAGAACCTCTGGTTCTAATCACGTGCTTCAAAAAAAAACCCCATTGGAATCCCTGGGCCCTGCATTACGGGCTGCCACTGGCAACCTCAATGAAAAGCAAAATCCAATTGTTTGTTACAAGTTATTCGATTTTGGGACAAGGCATTTGTGTCTAATTGGTAATCATTTGGGGTAAAAATTCAACCTGCCCCTAGAAATGCATTGGCCAGCAAAAACAGATACCTTTATGGTAGGAAAGATGTTGGTGTTGTCCATTAGCAACCAATCAGAATCTATTAGGCTAAAAGTAGAACCCCAATCAAAACCCTTTCTAGTTTTGTACCCAAATCCACAGGTCCTTATGGCTATATGATCTTGTCACTTAGTTGTCATGAATCATCTTCATCTGTCTATGTTATACCCTTAATTTTGAATATTGTTTTTTTGCCCAGACCAGTTTATGATATTTCAACCACATCATGTTGTCCCAGCAATACTCTGGTGACAGTATCTTCAGTGGCAGCTCTTCCAAGGCAAAATATCTGTTGAGATGACTTTCCTCGTGCCACACTGCCTCCATATTGTGCTCCTTGTCCCTTAAGATGCCCTTCAGACAGCTGGAGGTGAGGTTAAAGAGACGCGACGGCGTGCCGCCAAACACGGCAGCGTGATAATAATAGTGCCCCTTCCCTGGAGGTATGTACGCTGCAGATCGAGGGTTTCTTTCATAGGTGAAGTCTTCTTTGTTAAAAAAGTAGTAGCCAGAGTGCAACTGAGCCACCAGCTCACCAAGAACCTCGGGGCCATAATTGGAAGTGAATATCTGCAAATATAGAAATGAAATCAATAATTGGGATTGATTCTGACCAAGGTCTCAATTATAAGTGTCTGAAATGATGGTCTGTACTAGGGATGCATTGATTACTAAGCATTTGAGCTAGTATCGATACTCGCCCAAATGCTCCCGATATTGAAACCAATACTTTGTGGTGCGATTCGCGTCAATAGACAATGCATGGCCGCAAATTGCACTGCAAAGAATCGCATGCAATGTAAACAGGAATGTGGTCCGAATCACATGCGATTTCCCCTGCCGCTCCTGTGTGTGTGTGTACAGCCGTGGCCAAAAGTTTTGAGAATGACACAAATAATAATTTTCACAAAGTCTGCTGCTTCAGTGTTTTTAGATCTTTTTGTCATATGGTATACTAAAGTATAATTACAAGCATTTCACAAGTGTCAAAGGCTTTTATTGACAATGACATGAAGTTTATGCAAAGAGTCAATATTTGCGGTGGTGACCCTTACTTTTCAAGACCTCTGCAATTCCCCCTGGCATGCTGTCAGTCAACTTCTGGGGCCACATCCTGACTGGTGGCAGCCCATTCTTGTATAATCAATGCTTGGAGTTTGTCAGAATTTGTGTTTTTTTTTTTTTGTTCACCCGCATCTTGAGGATTGACCACAAGTTCTCAATGGGATTAAGGTCTGGGGAGTTTCCTGGCCATGGACCCAACATTTATATTTAGTTCCCCAAGCCACTTAGTTATCATGTTTGCCTTATGACAAGGTGCTCCATCATGCTGGAAAAGGCATTGTTCCTCACCAAACTGTTCTTGGATAGTTGGGAGAAGTTGCTCTCGGAGGATGTTTTTGTCCCATTCTTTATTCATGGCTGTGTTCTTAGGCAAAATTGTGAGTGAGTCCACTCCCTTGGCTGAGAAGCGACCCCACACATGAATGGTCTCAGGATGCTTTACTGTTGGCATGACATCGGACTGATGGTAGCACTCAACTTTTCTTCTCCGGACAAGGTTTTTTCTAGATGCCCCAAACAATTGGAAAGGGGATCCATCAGAGAAAATGACTTTACCCCAGTCCTCAGCAGTCCAATCCATGTACCTTTTGCAGAATATCAATGTGTCCCTGATGTTTTTCCTGGAGAGATGTGGTTTCTATGCTGCCCAGGGGCATTGCTAGGTGGCAAAAAGACCAGGGGCTTCAGGTGGAAGTCCAAGGCCGGCACGGGGCGGGGGGGTTGTGTGGTTGTGTGGTGGGGGGTAAGCTCACTTGCTGGTTGCTGCCTGGCTTACCAGTGCCCATCAATGCTGACCACTAAACTGACCTACCTACCTGACATAGACACACTAACCTACCTGACATACATACACTGACCTACCTGACATACATACATACACTGACCTACCTGACGCACACTGACACACACTGACCTACATACACTGACCTACCCGACACACACTGACTTATCTGACACACACCGACCTACACTGACCTACCTGACATACATACACTGACCTACCTGACATACATACATACACTGACCTACCTGACGCACACTGACACACACTGACCTATATACACTGACCTACCCGACACACACTGATTTATCTGACATACACCGACCTACACTGACCTACCTGACACACACTGACCTACCTGACCTACATACACTGACCTACCTGACATACGCTGACACACACTGACCTACCTGACACACACTGACCTACACTGACCTACATACACTGACCTACCTGACACACACTGACCTACCTGACACACACTGACCTACCTGACATACACTGACCTACACTGACCTACTGACGCACACTGACCTACCCGACACACACTGACCTACCTGACACATACTGACCTACCTGACATACATACACTGACCTACCTGACACACTGACCTACCTGACATACAATGACCTACCTGACATACATACACTGACCTACCTGACATACACTGACCTACCTGACCCACACTGACCTACCTGACACACACTGACCTACCTGACACACACTGACCTACCCGACACACACTGACCTACCTGACACACACTGACCTACCTGACATACACTGACCTACACTGACCTATATGACACACACTGACCTACCTGACACTCACCTACCTGACATACACTCACCTACACTGACATACATTCACCTACATTGACATACACTGACCTACCTGACATACACTCACCTACCTGCATAGGCGTGCGCACAGGGTGTGCCAGGTGTGCCTGGGCACACCCTAATCATGGTGTGTGGTGCAGATTCTCCTTGTTTAAACACAATATTTCACCAAAGCCCCCCAATGGGCTCCTAAAAAAACTTGTAAAAAGAAATTAAAAATAAAATAATACATATAAAAAGTGCTGACACCAATCTCTGCCCTACTGACACTGTCCGCTGCTCTACTGACACCGTCAGTATATATACACATGCATACACACATATGTGTTTGAGCTTTGAGGTGCACACCCTAATGCAATAGGCTGTGCACACCTATGCCTACCTGACATACACTCACCTACCTGACATACATACACTGACCTGGTACCTGACATACACACACTGACTGACCTACCTGACCAGGAGGCGACAGACTTCATGTGTCCAGGTCCTGCAGCAGCAGCTCAGCCATGGTGCTGGTGTGCAAAGCAGCTAGAGGAGAGGAGAAGAGCCCCCGCCCAAGCGCCGAGCGGGGATCGATGTGGCACGGCTGCCACATTGTAATTCCCGCCTTCTGGAGCCTTCTTCCTGTTCCAGTCACAGCAAGCTGGGAGAGGACTGAGATTGGAGGAGTGGAGGCTCTGGGAGGCGCTGGGGATGCTGCTCAGGGTGGCGGTGTCTTCTCTCTCTCTCCCTCCTGGTCCTGGGCTCTTCCCGGCTGCCCAGGTATCCCCCTCCCTGCTGCGCTGCACTCCACACCGCCACTGGACCAGCGGCGGCACGCTCCAGTCCAGAAGTCGCAGGCCAGGCACCACAAGCACTAGCGCAGAGGAGGAGGAAGTGCAATCCTCCTCCGCTTTGAATGCTGGGCAGTATGGGCACAGTAGGCAGTGACATCACTGGTTGCTAGCCACTAGGCGGCTATAGCAACCAGTGACCAAGAGTAGAGTTAGGTGGAGGCGGGGGCGGAGCTGGAGCCAGAGCCAGTGCTACCATGGCTCAGTCTGCCCCTGTCCCCTGCATTCTGGACCGGGACAAGAGACTTGGGACTATTGGCTCAGACTCAGGGCTGTAGCCCCAATAGCCACCCCCTGACGCCTCTGATGCAGCCCTTGCTGACACCAGGCCATCATCCAAAAAGTCTTCTCCTCACTGTGCGTGCCGATGTACTCACACCTGACTGCTGCCATTCCTGAACAAGCTCTGCACTGGTGGTGCCCCGATCCCGCAGCTGAATCGACTGTCGGAGATGGTCCTGGCATTTCCTGGACTTTCTGGGGCGCCCTAAAGTCCTCTTCACAAATGCAGTGGGAATGATTTTTATGGGATTAAATCGGTGTTCCAGCCGATTTTTAATTTTTTTAAAAAGTCAGCAGCTACAAACACTGTAGCTGCTGACTTGTAATAGGGACATTTACCTGTCCAGGGAGCCCGCGATGTCGGGCCCCCGAGGCCGATCCGTCCGTCGGATCGTGTGCCAGCGCCGCCATCCTAACTAAGGGAAACAGGCAGTGGAGCTTTACGGCTTCACTGCCCGTTTCCTACTGCACATGCGCGAGTGGCGCGGTGCTTTGTGAATGACCGGCTGTCTTCTGGGACACACAGGTCCCAGAAGACAGCACGCCCCATTACCCAGAAGAACACACGAGGAAGGAAGAAAAAGAAGAGCTCTGTGGTATAGGAAGTGGCAGATTTGGAAGACTGCCTAGCATCAGGCGTTTCTGGTAAGTAAATAAATGTTTTGTTTTTTTCAAATTTTTTTTATAGCTTTTTTGGAGAATGTTAATGTAATTTTTTATTTTAGGGTGGACCTCCGCTTTAACATCATTTTCATGACAATTCATTTGATCACTCTTCATAACATTCTGGAGTATATGCAAATTGCCATCATAAAAACAGAGGCAGCCGACTTTGAGAAAATTAATATTTGTGTCATTCTCAAAACTTTTGGCCACGGCTGTATAGAAAGGGATTAAAGCGCCATCTAGAGGGCAGTTTAAAAAATGTTATAACTCACGTACTCGCTGACAAAAAAACAGAATTGGTGCAACCCTAGTCTGTACTATGGAACCAGTTAACCAGTTAAAACTTTCAGTTTTTAGATACAGATTTTTATACCCAGTCATGTTACGGACCTGTTGTCAATGAACCTAAATAGTTGCAAAATCCTCTTCCGGCTGGGTTCACATATGAGCACACAGCAGCTCACAGCAGGAGTCCGGTGTGTCCTTGTTCACCGTTTCAGGTCCGATTTCAGCCTGAATTTTTGGCTAAATTCGGACCTGAAATGAACCAATAGACGCACAGGACTCCTGTGCAAATTGCATAGGAGCCACATGCGGAGATATGTGAACTGGCTCCATAGAGAGTCGGTCACAATCTCCTGCTGTGCGAATTGACACTAGTGTGAACCCAGCCTCCAGCTCTTCCTTGTTAGTACCACTTTTTTGAGACATGTTGCTGCAATCAATTTAAAAATTACCTTTTTTTTTTTCCTTTAACACTTAAGCTCCGGAAGGTTTTACCCCCTTCATGACCAGGCCATTTTTTGCTATTTGGCACTGCGCTACTTTAACTTGCAATTGCGCGGTCATGCAACGCTGTACATGAATGATATTTATGTAATTTGTTCTCACAAATAGAGCTTTCTTTTCATTCTCACCACTGGGTTTTTTATTAAATAAATGAAAAAAGACCAAACATTAAAAAAAAAAAAAAAAAAACATTATTCTACTTTCTGCTGTAAAACATACCCAATGAAAAAATCAAATGTCTTCATAAATTAAGGACAAAATTTATTCCGCTATATGTCTTTGTTAAAAAAAAATCCCAGTAAGTGTATATTAATTGGTTTGTGTGAAAGTTATGGGGTTGATTTACTAAAGGCAAATAGACTGTGCACCCTGCAAGTGCAGTTGCTCCAGAGCTTAGTAAATGAGGTAAATCTTCACTTTGCAAAGAATACCCAATCACATGCAAGGAAAAAAAAAAACTGCATTTTTGCTTGCACATAATTGGATGATGGAAGTCAGCTGAGCTTTTGCGCATTTACTAAGCTCGGGAGCAACTGCACTTTGCAAAGTCCACAGTCTATTTGCCTTTAGTAAATCAACCCCATTGTGTCTACAAAATATGGTATACAGTGTATATATTGGATTTTTTTTCTTTTTTTTATACTAGTAATGGCGGTGAACAGCGATAGTGGGACTGTGTGAATGCGACACTAAGTGGGAACTGACTAACTGACATCCCCAGTAACACTAATACATTGATCAGTGACAATACTATGCACTGTCACTGTACTAATGACACTGGCTGGGAAGGGGTTAACATCTAGGGGCAATCAAATGAACTGTGTACCTAACAATGTGTAATATGTTCTGCTTTTACTAATCGATGTGGATTTTTTTTCTCCCTGCTTTGCAGGGAGAAAACACAGCCACATTGCTGCTCTCTGTACAGAGCCCATGTTGCTACTAAACACAGAGCTCTGTACTGTGATTCGCTAAGCCAATCAACAGGTCCCAGTCATAAATTATTGTCTAGGACCTGCTGACCAACCTGTGCTGTACCGAATGACAGCACAGTTTGGGCAGCGGGTGCGCATGCGCACTTTACCTGGAAATGCTGTATCACATACATGTATGTGATGCAGCACAGCAGTGCCGCTGCACTGCAATAAAAAGGCTGTGAGCGGTCCTTAAGTGGTTAAAATGGTTCATTTTCTCAGTTTAAACATATAATGTGTTTTCTATTTTCAATTGTGAATAAAATACGGGTTTATGAGATTTGCAAATCATTGCATTTAGTTTTTATGTAGATTTTACACAGTATCCCAACTTTTTCAGTACTGGGGTTGTAGATAGGGGGATCTACCCAGCAGTGACACAGACAACAGTAAGTACATGACAGGGGTTGTAACTCCACATCAATTGCAGAACAAAAAATGAAAATATCGCCAAATATCTTGGCCACCAGTGGCAGCCTGTCCATTTAGGGGCAATTTATCCAGGCGTCCGGCCCCCTAATCTACATGCAGGGCGCTGGACGCATGGATTCCAATGGGGGAGGGGGGGGGGTTAAGCATGTGATTAGAGCAAGAGGCTCTAATTGGCTTCAAAAAAGGATGGGCCCGGGGCGCAGAGCACTGCACTCCAAGCCCAGCCAGTTTTGTGACAATAGCGAATGAATATTCGCTATTATCACACTGATTCTCCTCTTGGCCAATCAGGAAGCGGGTCATGAGACCCAATTCCTTAATGGCTGAAAGAAGCCATCCTATTGGTGTTTGAGGAGGAGGAGATGTACGGCTGAGGAGATGCATGGAACACCCGACTGGCTGAGCCAGGACATGGAGGAGACTGAAGGGGGAAGTTGCCGCCGCTGCCATCTCCACCTGTCAGCACAGGGTGAGTGAGCTGACGACCGGGGGGGGTGTTAGGGTGTGCGTATGGTGCGCGGTGTGAGCTGGAGCGACGGGGGTCCGTGGTCAGGTCCATCTGCCGTCCCCCCCGACCGATGGAGCACCAGTTGCCACTGGTGGCCACCCCTCCAGACCTTGCTGCACATAGCAGCCACAATGCCCTGTGCTGTCGGTGTAGCGAATTGTACACCATACACTGCAATACACAGCCCTGGAGTGAGTATTCATCATAATGCTCGCAGTGGAAAGCACTCACTGGTCAGCATGAGTACGTGATCGCAATGACAAATGGCAAATGAATTGATGTAAGCTTATTGGGATTTTTTTACCAAAAACATGTAGCAGAATACATATTGGCCTATATTGATGAAGTAATTAGATTTTTTTTTTTTTTTCAAAATTGTCCGTATTTTTTTGGTTTATAGTGCAAACAATAAAAACCACAAAGGTGATCAAATACCACCAAAAGAAAGCTCTATTTGTGGGAAAAAATGTATTTGCGTACAGCGTTTCAATGAATAGGAAGAATGCCTTCTATGTAGTAGGGCTTTCGAAGCAACAAGAAAAAATAGCTAGCCAAAAGGAGTATGTCATATCAAGCTAATAGTAATGTTATGTAAGCCTCCATGTAGGTTGTGGAATCCTCAGCACACTGGATCTGACTTACCTGATCAACATCCATACAGAAGAGGTAGTCCACTTTCTCTACAGCCCGAGGCAAGACAAGCTCAAGCAAGTCCCTCATACGTAGCATAGAGATATCCTGCCAGCGGCTTCTCTTGGGAATCTGGAGGATGACCTTGGAAACTCCGGGACGCAGTTTAATATCAGGCACATCATCTGGGTGATCGGTGAGGATGTAAAACACGCAGGAGAGGTTTGGCATAAAGTAAATATTGGCAGAAACAAGGAAGTTAGTGAGGTAAGTTTCCAGATACCTGGCAGGAGAGAAGAGAACAAGAAGACCTCACATTAGAATGCCAGTAAAACATAATTAATGGTAGACTATAAGGTTCCATGTACACTGAAGCTCTTAAACGTCCGTTTTTGCGAGTTTGGGCATTTTTTTAAACAGCCCATAAACTCCCCTCTATGTTATCCTATGTGTCCATGCACTATCAGCAGTGGAGTTTATTGGCTGTTTTCTGAACGCCATAAAATCGCGTTCAGGAGTCGTTTTTCTGACCACAAAAAATGCCAGACCCTCATAAACACTGATAAATGCTCAAAAACGTGGCTCACCAACATTTTTTAATGTTTTTGATCCATTGAAAAAAAAAACGCTGAAAAACGCTAAAGCAGAAAACACAACATAATACTAATAAACGCTATTGCAAAAACGTTACAAAACGTTGAAAGACTCACTGCAAAGCTACTGGCTTTTTTATAACGTTATTTTAACATCCAGTGTGCATGGAGCCTTACTGTTTTGGGTGAATTTTTGTTTTGTTTTTTGTTTCTTTTTTTCTAAGTTATAGTGTATCTAAACTAAAAAAATGTAATCAATTGTAGATTACCAGTTCTTAGATCATCTGCGGATCTTTCCATTAACATACTTCCTGTCGTTGGGTGACAACATTCACTCGGGGCCAGTTCACCCCACATGCAGTCAGTGCGTTTTTTTCTGCATCAAAACTAATGACTCCTTATGGCTGAACTATATTGGGATAAACTCTAACTCAGCGGTTCTCAATCTTTCTAGTGTCGTGACTCCTTGATAAAACTTCCCAAGTTGTGGGGACCCCTAACATTAAAATTATTTTCGTAGCGTGGGTTGTCAGCACCCAAGGCAAGACAAGTGATTTGCGCCCCTAACCCATGGACATTTAGCGCTCCCTGGGTCCCTTCCACTTGTACAGTATTAAAACCCCTTATGGCACATTTTAGGATGTACCACTCTTTCTCTTTGTGCTCCTTTATTTCCCTTTTTATCTCTTTCTATCCCAATTTCTTGGTTTTTTTTTCAGATACAGTCAATACGACTGATTAGTCCATTAGTTGTTTTACTGTAACGTTATTTTATATTGCTATGTTAATGCCATGGAACTAAGGTCTTATGCCCCGTAAACACGGTCGGACATTGATTGGACATTCCGACAACAAAATCCTAGGATTTTTTCCGACGGATGTTGGCTTAAACTTGTTTTGCGTACACACGGTCGCACAAAGTTGTCGGAATTTCCGATCGCCAAGAACGCGGTGACGTCAACCACGTACGACGAGACTAGAAAAGGCCATTTCAGAACCAAGCGTGGCACCCTTTGGGCTCCTTTTGCTAATCTCATGTTAGTAAAAGTTTGGTGAGAGACGATTCACGCTTTTTCAGACTCGTGGCTTTCAGATAGTTTTCTGCGGTTCAGTTTGTGCTTGTGGGTTTGTATCTGCTCTTCAGTGCGTGCAAGCAAGCTACGCGTGACTTGGATTAGTCATTGTGTTCTTGTTCGTTTGTTGCTGTTTTTCAGGTCGCTCTTCACAGGCCTTGCTGTTCTTCAGTGCGTTCTGTTACTTCGTTCTGAGCAGCCGACCGTTTTCTAGCCATGTTTCGTAAGCGTACTCCTCGTAGAGTTCGTGCTGCGTGGGGGCTTGGTGTTGGGGTCTTGACCTTGACACAAGTCCAGTCCATGAACAGGGTGGGGAGGAGTTCATGGACCAAGAATTGGTTGCTTCAGCGTGACCAGTTCTGTTATATGCCTTTCCTCCGTGAGATCCGTGAGAATAATCCTGATGATTTCAGGAACTTTCTCAGGATGACGGACCCCGTATTTCACCGTTTGTTGGCTTCGCTGACCCCCTATATCAGCAGGCAGGATACCTGCATGAGGCAAGCCATCACTCCGGAGCAGAGGCTCGTTGCTACCCTGCGGTACTTGGCGACAGGGAGAAGCCTGCAGGACTTGAAGTTCTCGACAGGCATCTCCCCCCAGGCTCTGGGGATCATTATCCCGGAGACTTGTTCTGCCATCATCCAGGTCCTGCAGAAGGAGTATATGAAGGTAAGATTTTTATCCTTTAATATCGCATTTTATTGTATTGAATGTTTGCTAATATATTGTATTTCTTTCCTCATTCCCTAATTACCATGAATGTAATATGCTGTGAATGTTCCCTTTGTCCTCATGCATGCTGGAATTTTATGGGGGTTTTTTTAGTCCTTCATACATATTTGCCTTCACTTACCTCCCCAGCATGCTCTCCTGGCCCTATATTCACCTCATGTAGTCACCTAACAATGTATTTTATCAGCTCCATAGTAGTGCTTTACCCCAAACAACCCCTAAAATGTTTAGAAATGTGATTTGTGCTTTAAATTCAGGCAGAGTGCCAGAGGCTTTTTTTTGTAGTGTCCCCAAATCATTTTTATTAACCCTCCCTCCCCCCAACTGCTAAGTCAGCTGATCCCAATTCTCTATCTATCCTCAATCATCTATCTGCTGAATTTGCCAAACCCATACACACTATACCCACCTCTTTTGTGGTCAGATTTATGGATGAATTCTCCAAAGCATGTAGTACAAGAGACTGCCTGTATACTTTCAAATGGTACTGTTTAAAGTTTTTGTATTATATTATTATCTTGATAGGTAATAGCAGAATGTCCAAATGTGCTCAAATGTGTACAGTGTGTATTTATATCTTTGTATTATGACACTTCTTACCTGTCCAGTGGTCTGCCAATAGTGTAACTAAGGAGGGGCTGTTCCAAGTAATACCCATTATTGAGGCATTCATCTCTCAATGAAGTGGAGAGGGTTATCTGTCCAAGATTCCCCCCACCCCCTATAATGATCGAAATGGCCCATGGGGGGGGGGGGGGGGTAGGGATATGATAGGTGTACCTTATACTTTGGTGTTGTAAAATTCCCCTTAATAAATGTTATCTGGATGGGGAAGAATATCAAGAATGTTTGTGTCTAATCTGCTTTCCATGTTTATGTGAAAAAATACTAATTTATTTTTGTTTTCCTCAACAGTTTCCTTCCACGCCACAGGAATGGCAGACTGTGGCCTCCCACTTTGCCCAGCGGTGGGACTTTCCTAACTGCGGAGGGGCAATTGATGGGAAACACGTCCACATCGTCCCACCCCCCAACTCGGGGTCGTACTATTATAATTACAAGGGGTTCAATAGTATTGTGATGTTGGCGGTGGTGTCGGCTAATTATGAGTTCCTGTATGTGGACGTGGGGAAGAATGGCCGGATGTCCGATGGTGGAGTCATCGCCCAGATGGAGTTTTACAGGCGTCTCCAGAATGGCAGCTTGGACTTGCCACCTCCAGAAGAGAATGTGGAAGGACTCCCATTCGTCTTCGTTGCGGATGAAGCATTTGCGCTGGGGGACCATCTTATGCGGCCATTCCCGATGAGGACCCTCACCCCGGAACAGAGGGTTTTTAATTACCGGCTGGCCAGAGCCAGAGTGGTGGAGAACACATTTGGAATCATGGCCAGCCGGTTCCGCCTATTTCTTTCATCCATCCATATGGCGGAGTATAAACTGAATCATATAATCCTGGCGTGCTGTGTTCTACATAACTTTTTACGGCAACATTCTGCCAACTATGCTGGCTCAGTTGGGCCTGAGGCTGGAATTATAAATGAAACAACCCTGACGGCGCTTGAAAGTGGCCGTCCTGGCTTGCCCTCCCTGAGTGCCCGTGATGTCCGGTTAAGATACCTTGAGTTCTTTGCGGGTAGGGGGGCCATCAATATGCCAGACAATTTGTGAAACCTTGATCCAATAAAAAAAAAAATTCGCAAATCTTTGGTGACATTTACTGCTTGTGTTTGTTTTAGCTGACCCTGACTGAAATGTGGTAAGTCCAGAAAATGGCGTGATTGTGTAACCTTACAAAGCACTGTTGGGTGTTATTTACTAAAGGCAAAGACACTTTGCACTACAAGTGCACCTGAAACTGCACTGAAACTGCACTGGTAGTGCAAAGAGGATTTGCCCTTAGGAAATAACCCCCATTGTCACAGAAAACAGCAATTACATCACCACAAAAGTGTTGTAGTGTACAGACAATAATCAACACATTCTTGATTAACAATCTTTTTAATACCTGCACAATCACATGTGCATTTAGAAAAGGTTTTTAAAACAAACCAACATGTTTGTTGTATAAGAATTTTTGGGGTGGCATTATCACAAATAAAAATGTCCATTTAAGATAAAACAGGCATGTGTAAAACCAACAAGAAAGACACAAATCTTTGAACTTACAAAGTTCACATTTGGTAGAACTTGAAGGCAATATCAGACATGAGTATTTAGGAACTGTGTTTGATATTGCGTTCAGATGGGGTGAAGTCACCCCAGGAAAAGCCAAATTTGGAAGATGCACACAAATTTCCGAATGTCAACATGTGCGACCTGCCATCACGGGGGATCAAGGGACGTGTTTTGGGGGAGAAACCCCTTCCTCTCAGCTACTCTTTTATTGAGGAAGGGGTTGCACCCCCAAAACGCGTCCATTGATCTCCCGTGATGGCAGATAGCACATGTTGGCACACTGTGTGCATCCTCCAAATTTGGCTTTTCTAAAAATCCCCAAAACATTTAGAACATTGTAGCACACAAAAAAAGAAAGGGATTTGGAGGGGTTTTTAACTCTACCCAAAACATCAATGATGTTCTTATTTTTTTGAATAACATCATTGATGTTTTTATTGAGGTTTTCCAATGCTAAATTACACCCCATGATCTCCCCGATCAGGATCTGTGCACTTTCCGAGGTGAAAGGATCTAGATCCACAACATCATGATCACCTAAAAATAGAGAAACCAAACAAAAACAGGTATAAAAAATATGCATCTATCTCTTACCTGAGCGTGTGGTCGCAGACTCCTCCTGCTCTTCTTGTGTTGGGGGGATTTCCCCTTCTTCCAGGGGGGGGGGGCTCTGGTCTCCTCGAATGAGGGGTGTCCTCCGAGTCTTTTCTCCACTATGTAAAAAAAAAATGGTATACTTAGCACACAGATATTTGATGGCAGAACTATAAATAGGAAACATTGCTTGGAAGTGGGGTACCATTGTCTGTTTTGGCAGAGTTCCAAGATGTAGAATTTTCAGTTTCGTTTGTCAAGCTTCAATACTTTACCTGTTTGGTACAAGCTTCACAGATGGAGACCCCCCTATAGTATACACTGGAGCACCTGTGTTGCCCCCCTAATAAAAATGGTGTTCTGGTGTCCCACACTAGTGCTCAAGTGTCCAGATGTGAAAACAGCTGCTCAGTGTCCTCTCCTTACACAGAATCTAGTTGGCATTTCATTCTAGTAACAAAGCCATCTACATAACCAAATTAGTTTCATACAAGTAGGGCGTCAAAAATGTGGCCAAATGCATATGGCCAAAACAATGGTGTTTTATAGGCCGAAAGAAAAATGTTTGATACGAACGAATAATGCGCCCATGAACATGAAATTTGCCATTTTAAAATGTACACTTTTAAGAAAAGCACATTGAGCAGCACGAATGTAATAAAGCCAAAAAGAATAGGAACACAGCACAACTACTTACTTTTTTGCAGCACTCTCCGGATCTTTCTGTACTGCTCATGTTCTCGTAATTTGAGGTCCGAGCGGATCGTCGTACCCCGAAATTCCGGTGCAGACTTTTGACCATGATCTTGGCCTTTCTGACATTGGGGTTGGGGTAAGGTCCATACTTTCCATCATAGTCGGCCTTCTTCAGGATGTCCACCATCTCCAACATCTCCCCAAAGGACATATTTGAGGCCTTAAATCGTCTCCTTCTGGATCGGGACGTCTCCGGATCCAGGCTTTCCTCCTCCTCCTCCTCGTTGCTGTAATTAGCACGCGCCTGTTGTGTCTCCGCCATGTGCTCTTCCCCCACTGCGCCGAACGAAAAGGGGTGGGGAATAGACTAGAAAGAACATCAGGGGCGGGCGGAGTTACACGCATGCGCAGTGTGTATAAAGCGTAACACGCGTGCGTATTACGTACGATCTGTGAGTGGAGGAAGGAGCATCGGAGACGCCAATCGTGATAACGAAGGTAAGATCTAAACTTGGGCCTATACTGCTTCGAAATTTAAGCCTATATTGTAGCAACATTAGGAGAGTTTGGACTACCTTAGGGTTTGTCTTGTGCTGTGTCTTGCAGAGAAAATGGATGGCTTCAACGACCACAATTTCCTTCCCCTGTTCATAGACAAGTACAGGGAGCTGCCCTGTCTGTGGCAGGTGAGACATCCCCATTACAACAATAAACCAAAGAGGCAGGCAGCGCTGGAGAAGCTGCTGAAGTTGGTGAAGCCGGTGGTCCCCACAGCAACCATCCCTTATTTAAAAAACAAAATTGGTGGCCTGAGGAGCACTTATCTTAGGGAGCGCAAGAAGGTCACGGATTCCCAGAGATCCGGAGCAGGAGCAGATGACGTTTATGTCCCCAGGCTCTGGTACTATGAGAGACTGCGATTTCTGTCAGACCACACTGAAGTCAGGGAATCTCTCTCCACTCTTTCTTCCACTCTTCCTTCCACCCCAGCTGAGGCTTCCGATGTCCAACCTGGGCCGTCCAGCCAGGAAGAAGTGGAGGAGCCCAGCTGGAGTCGGGTATAGCATTCCTCTACAGATTTCTGGTCAATAAAGAAATGATGTTTACTAGATGTTATTATTGATCACTAATTGCTGATTGCAAAAAGTGTTTTACATATCAATAGACAGTAGTGGGCACCCAAAATTGGGACAAGAATGAAAAATGCTGGGCTCAGAAGGATAGTCTGTTATATTTGTTAACAATCAATTTGCAACAGTCAGGAGGTGAAAATTGTGTGTGATTGATGAAACAAATACTAAAACAATGTCCCTTTTTCATACACAGGAAGACCTCAGCCAGGAGGAGGCTGTGGAATGTGGCAGCCAGGAGGAGGCGGGGCTAAGTTGCAGCCAGGAGGAGACGGGGCTAAGTGTCAGCCAGGAGAAGCCTGGGACAAGTCGAAGCCTGACCGAATCGCAGGTTCCTCCCCTCCACCTTCCATACAAAAGAGCAAGGAAGGCGACTCACATGCAGGATTCTGCCCTTAGGCTAATTCAGGAGGCTTCTGCGTCCCTCCGAGCCTTACCCACTCCTGAAGAGGCCTTTGCCTGCATGGCTGCCACAGAACTGTAGGGCATGCAGGAGGGTCAACGCAAAATATATGAGGACCTTCTGTATAAAGTCCTAAGTAAGGGGGTGAGTGGGGAACTAAAACCCAATACCCACCTGAGTGAGTTGGCCCCTCCTCCTCCTCCTCCTGCTGCCACAGCTCCACCACCAGAGCCACAGCGTGGAAGGAAGCGTGGAAGGAAGACCAGAGAGTGATGGCCCTGGGTTCAGTCTGGTCTGGCAAAAGATGCAGTCTCTTGTATGACCACAGCCTGGGGACACAGATGTAATCTGCTCCTTACCAGATCTCTGGGACTTCTGGACCAGACTGCACTCCCTTTTAGATATAAGGACTCCTCAGGCCACCAATTTTGCTTGAAAATAGTTGATGTGTGCCCTGGGGGTCCAAGGCTTCACCCATTTCTGCTGTTTCTCCAGTGTTGCCTCCCTCTTTGTTTAGCTGTGAGCCCTTAATAAATGATTTTTTTTTTCTATTATACTCTCCTATGTGTGTTTTCATTCAAAAAGGACAGTTTGTTGGTGACGACTCAGGTACATTTCTAAAGTACAATGTGAATTTAACAAGAGACAACAACACCAAACAATCTCCTACAGATTAAATATAACAACATATCAATGGTGTTGTGGTAACTTGACAAACAAAACACACACAAAAATATTCTGGAGTAAAACTAAAAATACAAGAAAACAAAGATCAGCCTTGAAAAAAATACAAGCCAAAAAAAAAATTCTGCCTTAAAACAAAAAAACAAAACAAAATACAACACCAAAAAAATGTTGTCAGATGTGACAAATCAAAATATATTGAGGGAATCCCGAAAAATAGTAAAGAAATAAGTTTGTAAGAAGTCTGTGTGAATATGAGCAGCAAAACTACTTCATTCTTCTCACATTATAAAGAAGAAGAGAGTGCGCTGTATTAAACCATTTTTAACATTGCAGCGTGACGAAAGTGCTGTATCCATTGCGAACGCTAAGTTTACCAGACCGAGCTGTTCCGTCTCGGAATTTCTTCTGAGCATGCGTGGCACTTTGTGCGTCGGAACAGGCCACACACGGTTGGAATTGATGCCATCAGATTTTGTTGTCGGAAAATTTTATAGCCTGCTCTCAAACTTTGTATGTCGGAAAATCCGATGGAAAATGTCCGATGGAGCCCACACACGGTCGGAATTTCCGACAACACGCTCCGATCGGACATTTTCCATCGGAAAATCCGACCATGTGTACGGGGCATTACTCTTAGTAGTTCTGACGAATACAAGTGTTACATTTTTTCTCTTTAATAATAGCTCATAGACACTCTCTTATGATAGCATTGTGAACCACAACTCCCCCACTACGTCACAAAAAAAACGTTGTAGTTCCTTACAAACCTACAGTTAATATTTTGCCATTATTATTAAACCAAGGTCTAAGTTTATAGAGTCACTGTGCTATAACTCTCTCTAATCTCTTTCAACTAACCTAATCTCTACACCTTTTTTTTAAATTTTTTTTGGCATGGCCTATTCCGAGCTAGGGAAATATCCCACATTAATTTCCCACAACACAAAAGGACTTAACATCCCTGAAAAAAGAACTTCCTTATTAAGAGAACTTACTAAAGCTAAACCCAAAATAGTATTTCTGCAGGAAACCCATTTTAGGTAAAATAAAGTCCTGAAACTTCTTAACAATTATTTCACAAAGGTGTTCCACGCCTCTAATCCCTTAGCCAAGACAAAAGGTGTTGCAATACTGCTTAGTAAAAACTCACATTTTTCAGTCACAGATCAGCTAGCTGATCCGGAAGGTAGATACCTATTTTTTAAGGGGTCCCTTAACGGACAACAAACGACCCTTGCAAATGTATACTTTCCTAACAAGGCACACATCTCCTTTTGCAAAAAGGTAGTAGATGAACGGAAGTGGTTTTCAGCAGGAATGATGATACTTGGTGGAGATTTCAATATCGCACTAAATCCACTTCAAGACACCTCTAATGGCCAAACCTCAATAGCGTACAAAATAATCAAACGTATTAAAGCTATGCTGAATTCTTTGATGCTAATGGATTCCTGGAGATTCCTAAAACCCTCATGCAAAGACTTCACATTTCACTCAATACTACACGACATATATTCAAGAATAGATTACATTTTCATAACATAAAGGAATCTTGCCTTATTGACAGAAGCCAAAGTAAGATTTCAATCCTTATCTGATCATGCTCCCATTGCCATTTCACTCTCTCAACCTGATAACCGTACCAAAATCTGCAATTGGAGGCTGAATCCCTCCTTACTATTAAAACGAGACATACTTAAATAGATTACAGAGTCGATTAAGACATACTTTACCTTAAATAATAACAATGAAACTTCACCACTTACAACTTGGGAAGCACACAAATGTGTGATAAGAGGTGAATTTATTAAATGGGGTGCTCGCCTTAAAAAGGAATCTGAACAAAAAATGACTGCTCTTTCTGCTTTTATTTCCCATCTGGAGTCTCTACATAAACATTCACTTTCTGTGGCTACAGCCTCTGCATTACTAGAAGCCAGAAAAAAACTACAATCTATAATAGATAACAAGACGAGACGGTTATTGTTCTTCAGAAAACGACTCTACTACGAACACGGCAATAAAAGCAGGAAATACATAGCCAGAGCCTTAAAAAACCCAAATTCGAAAATATACACTGCTTACGCTCAGGCAACAGGAATTTAGCACACTCGACAGACAAAATAGCTACCCAGTTCCATGAATATTATTTGAAGCTATATGATCCTCCCGTATCTCACAAACCTAGCAATCTATGTGGAGATAGAAGCCAAATCATTGAAGAATTCGTAAAACAAAGTTCCCTTCCAATTTTACATAAAAGTGAGGTGCGGAGGTTAGACCTCTCGATCCAAGAATCTGAACTAGTGCAGGCGATCAAAGAACTTAAGCCAGGAAAAAGCCTGGGATCGGACGGCCTACCTGCCCAATATTATAAACTATTCGCTGAAATCTTAAAAACCCCTCTCCTAGCAAATCTCAATTCTTTACATACCCACCCAAAAATCCCTGAATCCTTCATACAAGCTCACATTACAGTGATCCCAAAAGCAAATAAAGACACCAAGGACTACTCTAGCTATAGACCAATTTCATTACTCAACGTGGATGTAAAACTTCTTGCAAAAATTTTAGCAACCTGTCTTAGACCTCTTTTAGAGAAGATAATTGGCCCAGAACAAGTTGGCTTTATGCCAGGAAGAGAAGCCAGGAATAACATCACCAAAGCCCTAAACCTGATTCATAATGCACACCTAGATAAAATCGAAGGCCTTCTCCTGTTCACAGACGCAGATAAGGCCTGACTTCCCCTGATTTCTCTGTCAATATTAATGGCTCAACTATCAAGCCATCTCCCCACGCCAAGGTCCTAGGTGTAATCCTGGACTCTGAACTAACCTTTCAGCCCCACATTCTATCACTATCCAAAACTTGCCACCTCAATCTCCGCAACATCTGCAAGATACGCCCCTTCCTAACCAATGTCACCACAAAGCTTCTAATCCACTCCCTGGTCATCTTCCGCCTTGACTACTGCAACTCCCTCCTCATTGGTTTATCTCTAAATAGGCTATCCCCACTTCAGTCCATCATGAACGCTGCTGCCAGGCTCATCCACCTCACAAACCGCTCAGCGTCTGCTACACCCCTCTGCCAACCCTCCATTGGCTGCCACTCAGTCACCGAATTAAATTCAAGATACTAACTATAACTTACAAAGCCATCCACAACCTGGCCCCCAGCTACATCTCTAACCTAGTCACAAAATACCAACCTAATCGTTCTCTTCGCTCCTCCCAAGACCTCCTGCTCTCAAACTCCCTTGTCACCTCATCCCATGCTCGCCTTCAGGTCTTCTCCAGAGCCTCTCCCATCCTCGGGAATGGTCTACCCCAATCCGTCCGATTTTCTCCTACTTTATCCACTTTCAGACGATCTCTGAAAACTCATCTCTTCAGAGAAGCCTATCTGGCCCCCACCTAACAACTGTACATTTATCTTCTTAATCAGCACATCACCTACAGTTATTACCTCTTGTATCTCTTGACCTTCCCTCTTAGATTGTAAGCTCTAAGGAGCAGGGCCCTCTGATTCCTACTGTATTAAAGTGTATTGTATTTGTACTGTCTACCCTCAAGTTGTAAAACGCTACGTAAACTGTTGGCGCTATTTAAATCCTGTATAATAATAATAATAAGGCCTTTGATCAAGTAATTTGGGACTATATGTACGCGACTTGCAAACATGTTGACCTACAAAACAAAATGTTATCTTCGATTACCACCCGTCAAAAATTAAAATCAATAGTACTCCCTCTGACACCATACAAATCAAAAAATGGCACTAGACAGGGTTGCCCCTTTCACCTCTATTATTCATCATTTCCTTAGAACCTTTCATCCGTTTAATCAATGAAAACACTTCCATTTATGGTTTATAAACAGTGGGAAGAGAATTTAAATTAGCAGCATTTGCTGATGACCTCTTTTTTTCTGAAGCAGACACATATTTCTATTCCCAACCTACTGGAAAACTTTAAAACTTTTAGTTATATTTCAAACTTAAAAATCAATTATAACAAATTAGAAGCTTTAAATATTTCACTACCAAGAGAAAAACTCAAATCGGCTCATAGAATTTGCCCTTTCAAATGGGAAGAAAAAGCACTGAAATACTTAGGAATTTGGCTCACCCCGAACTCTAAAGATCTGTTTAACCAAAAATTTTCACCTTTGCTAAAAAAATATTTCCTTAGACCTCAAGAAATTGCACTTGGGCAGCTTCTCTTGGTTTGAAAGAGCTGCTATTATCAAAATGGTCATTCTTCCCAGACTCTTATATTGCATGCATGCGCTGCCCATTAAAATTCCATCCACCTTTTATAGACATTTACAACACATACAGCGACAATTCGTATGGGCTCATAAAAATCTGAGACTAAACTTTATTATGATCACACACTCCAAAGAGGCAGGAGGCATGGGTCTACCTGACCTTAAAAGATATTATTATGCCACACATATCATAAGGATCATAGATTGGCATTGCCACACCCAAAACAAGCATTGGATATCTATTGAAAATGCGATATCCCCTCTTCCTCTGAGATTCCTACCATGGATTCACAAATCCCAATACCCGCTATCAATAAGGTAACATCCCTACATAGGCGCTTCTTTACAAATCTTTCACCTAACGGCATGCAATTACGAGATAGCCTCTATTCCTGGACCCTTAACCAGGATAGCAGAATTCAGCCCTGGACTAAGAAGTAAAATAATTCCTACCACCAGTAATGACACCCCATTTTTAAGCTTCTCATTGCATGCAGGACGGAGTGATAAAATCAAGAGAAAGTTTGCGAACCTTGTGTGGCGGTCAGGTTCTCCCCCAATGGACATACCTACAACTTAAAAGCTTCTTGAGCAAACACAAGTTCAAACACTCCTTTTCCCAAGCTCTTACGCAATTGGAAATCATATGTTTGAATGCCACAGGGACGAAGAAAACGACTTTACTAGCATATTCTTGTCTTCAAACCTTTATCATCAAACATAACCTTGACTTTAAAGCTAAATGGGAAAAGGCATTAGGAAGATCCATAGCAGACCTCCAATGGGATAGAGCCTGTATATTAGCCCACAAGTGTTCGATTAGCACTAAACTCCAAGAAACCTCGAATAAGATCTTAACCCAGTGGTACGCCACCCCAGAAAAATTACACTCCTGGTTTCCACAGACCACAGACTCCTGTTGGAGATGCAAGAAAGTGACTAGAACTATATTATATATCTGGAGGCATGGTCCTCTGATCTCAAAAGAGATCACAGGAACTGATATTGAGTTAGACTCGGCCCTCTGTCTTCTTAACACCTCTACACAACCTATACGCCGTTACAAAAATTCTCTGGTTAGGCACCTGCTCAACACAGCAAAAATCCTAATACCCAGAGCCTGGAAATCCACATGTACCCCTTCAACAAGAGATTGGCTATCTGAAATTAATAGTTTCCATGCTATGGAAGAAACTATGGCACTTTCATATGACTTGGACGTTTGGAATACTTGGGTTACATTCAAATATTCAGATAACTAAAGGGTCATAATGGGCATATAAACATGAACAATATGAACAATTTCTTACTTTTGAGGTCACACCCTTTGTCCTCAACCACCATCATTACTAAACGTTAATGGAATATCTGGATTGAATGGTTGAGCCTGTCCGTAAAGTTAGATTTTGATAAAACTTGACTCTACAACACTCCACAAACTTCCTTATGCTATTGTTATTACTATACATTTATAGGACATGCTGATATTATTATTCATCATCCCCCTTTACAAATATTTTTGGTTATGTTATGTGTGTTATTATATATCCCCCCAATTAATTTATCCTGCTCTTATGGCTTTACTATATTCAGATTGATACTGTAAGGGCACTTTCACACTGGGGCAGGGGGGGCGTTGGCGGTAAAGCGCTGCTATTTTTAGTGGCACTTTACTGTCATTTTAGCTGTGCTTTTTGGCCGCTAGCGGAGCACTTTTAACCCCCGCTAGCGGCCGATAGAGGGATTAATAGTGCCTGCAAAGCGCCGCTGCCGAAGCTCTTTGCAGGCGCTTCGGCGGCGCTGCCCATTGATTTCAATGGGCAGGAAGTTTTAAGAGCGCCTCAAAGATGCTGCTTGCAGGACTTTTTTTAACATCCAGCAAACGCACTGCTCCAGTGTGAAAGCACTCGGGCTTTCACACTGGAGTGACAGGAGAGGCGCTTTATAGGCGCTTTGCAGGCGCTATTTTTAGTGCTAAAATGCCTGTACAGCGCCTCAGTGTGAAAGTAGCCTATAAATCAAAGATGATTTATGTTATGATAATTCACATTTACTACTTAAGGTTTTTATAGGAAATCTATCTTGTTCCTGTTTTATATACTATACTAATCTTGTATATATTTTGTATCATCTTAACCACTTGACGACCGCCTCACGCCGATGTACGTCGGCAAGGTGGCACGGACAGGCAAAATCACGTACAGGGTACGTGATTTGCCTTCCGCGGGTGGGGGGTCCGATCGGTCCCCCCCCCGGGCGATGAAAGGTCAGGGGGAGGCCATCCATTGTTGGCCACCCCCTCCCGATCGCTCCCGGCGAATAAAAATGCTTCCTTTCCCTCTGTAATGTAAACAGAGGGAAAGGAAGTGATGTCATCTCTCCTCGAGCCGGTCTTTTCGTCGCCGCGCCGAGGAGAGAAGACATCCAAGTAAGTGCACCAACACTACACATTCAGTAGAACACGCCAGGCACACTTGTCACCCCCCATCACCCCCCGATCACCCCCTGATCACCCCCCTGTACCCCCTGTCACTCTGACACCAATAGCATTTTTTTTTTTTTTTGCATTGGTGTCAGTTTGTGTCAGTTAAAAGTTTTAGGGCAGTTAGGTAAGCCCCCTTTAGGTCTAGGGTACCCCCCCTTAGGTCCAGGGTACCCCCCTAACCCCCCCTAATAAAAGTTAACCCCTTGATTACCCCCCGTCACCAGTGTCGCTAAGCGATCGTTTTTCTGATCGCTGTATTAGTGACACAGGTGACGCTAGTTAGGGAGGTAAGTATATAGGTTCGCTGTCAGTGTTTTATAGCGACAGGGACCCCCATATACTACCTGCTAAAGGTTTTAACCCCCTGATTGCCCCCTAGTTAACCCTTTCACCAGCGATCACCGTATAAGTGTTACGGGTGACGCTGGTTAGCTAGTTTGTTTTTTGTAGTTTATTACAGTTTATTACAGTTTATTATAGTTTTAGGGCACCCGCCGTTTATTACCCTATAAAGGTTTAACCCCCTAATTGCCCGGCGGTGATAGAAGTTAAGTTTTTAGGATCAGATAAGGTCTGCGTCGCCCCAGGCAGCGTCAGGTTAGTGCCAGTACAGCTAAAACCCACGCACGCAGCATACACCTCCCTTAGTGCTATAGTATCTGAACGGATCGATATCTGATCCAATCAGATCTATACTCCCCAGCAGTTTAGGGTTCCCTGAAACGCAGTGTTAGCGGGATCAGCCCAGATACCTGCTAGCACCTGCGTTTTGCTCCTCGGCCCAGCCCTGCCCAGCCCACCCAAGTGCAGTATCGATCGATTACTGACACTTACAAAACACTAAGCACACATAACTGCAGCGGTCGCAGAGTCAGGCCTGATCCCTGCGATCGCTAACAGTTTTTTGGTAGTGTTTTGATACAGTCGCCAACAGTCTGGAGCTTTTTTGCCTGTGAGTCTCACTAGTGTACCCCTAAATTTAGAGGCCAAAATGGCAAATCCAAGGTACACTAGTGAAGAGGCCTACAGGATTCTGAGCATGACAGATAGTGAAGAGGAAGTCACTCATCTGTCAAGTTCAGGCTCAGAATACGAACCTGTAGAGGACAGCGGCTCCATGACAGATAGCTCTGACGACAGAGTTGTGGTCCCTGCTAGGGTCAGGCGTACCAGACCCCGAACTTATGCTGTCCTTGAAGTGCAAGGGCTCTCGTATGGAGCAGAGCAGTACTAGCGCCGCTACTCCTTCTGGTGAACTGGCAAGCACCAGCGGCCTAGTACACCCTGGTCGTACATCCAGCACTGCAGTATCACGTGGTGATGTGGCGAGTCCCATAAGTGCAGTTCAAGCTGGCGAGGTGGCAAGCAGTAGTAGTGTCCCGCTGCCACCAAGAAGACAAAGACAGGCCCGTCGTGCCCATAGTGCCCTTCCTGCTGCATTGGCCAATCCGAATTGGGAACCTTCCACTTCTGCAGCACCCGTACTTCCCCCTTTCACTGGCCAACCCGGAATTCAGGTGGAAACAGTTGACTTTATGCCACTGGATTTTTATTCACTGTTTTTCACCGAAGATCTCTATAGATCTATTGTGGACCAAAGCAATTTGTACGCTGGTCAACACATCGCCACTATTCCCCAGTCCTCCCTTGCCAGAGATTGGAGACCAATTACGGTCTCCGAATTTAAGACCTTTCTGGGCCTTTCCCTCCTCATGGGGTTGAATAAAAAGAGTAAGTTGTAGAGTAAGTAAGCATCATTAGAAGTGGGTGGATGAAGGGAGGTATTCTAATGGTGGGCATACCCACCGATCAATATCTTTTTTTCGTTCAGCCCACAGGCTGCATGAAAAAAAAGTTTACAATATATGCCTAACAAGGACCAGCAACATACTGGTATGTTGCTGGACTTTGAGTGGTTATACCAGAATGATGCCTGCAGGTTTAGGTATCATCTTGGTATCATTCTTTTCAGCCAGCGGTCGGCTTTCATGTAAAAGCAATCCTAGCGGCTAATTAGCCTCTAGACTGCTTTTGCAAGCAGTGGGAGGGAATGCCCCCCCTCCCCCACCGTCTTCCATGTTTTTCTCTGGCTTTCCTGTCCCAACAGGGAACCTGAAAATGCAGCCGGTGATTCAGCCAGCTGACCATAGAGCTGATCAGAGACCAGAATGGCTCCAAACATCTCTATGGCCTAAGAAACCGGAAGCTACGAGCATTTCATGACTTAGATTTCGCCGAATGTAAACAGCGCCATTGGGAAATTGGGAAAGCATTTATCACACCGATCTCAGATGCTTTGAGGGCAGAGGAGAGATCTAGGGTCTAATAGAGCCCAATTTTTAAAAAAAGAGTACCTGTCACTACCTATTGCTATCATAGGGGATATTTACATTCCCTGAGATAACAATAAAATTAATTAAAAAAAATAAAAATGAAAGGAACAGTTTAAAAATAAGATAAAAAAGCAAAAAAATAATAAAGAGAAAAAAAAAAAAAAAAAAAGCACCCCTGTCCCCCCCTGCTCTCGCGCAAAGGCGAACACAAGCGTCGGTCTGGCGTCAAATGTAAACAGCAATTGCACCATGCATGTGAGGTATCACCGCGAAGGACAGAACGAGGGCAGTAATTTTAGCAGTAGACCTCCTCTGTAAATCTAAAGTGGTAACCTGTAAAGGCTTTTAAAGGCTTTTAAAAATGTATTTATTTTGTCGCCGCTGCGCGTTTGTGCGCAATTTTAAAGCATGTCATGTTTGGTATCCATGTACTCGGCCTAAGATCATCTTTTTTATTTCATCAAACATTTGGGCAATATAGTGTGTTTTAGTGCATTAAAATTTTAAAAAGTGTGTTTTTTCCCCAAAAAATGCGTTTGAAAAATCGCTGCGCAAATACTGTGTGAAAAAAAAATATGAAACACCCACCATTTTAATCTGTAGGGCATTTGCTTTAAAAAAAATATATAATGTTTGGGGGTTCAAAGTAATTTTCTTGCAAAAAAAAATTATTTTTTTCATGTAATCAAAAAGTGTCAGAAAGGGCTTTGTCTTCAAGTGGTTAGAAGAGTGGGTGATGTGTGACATAAGCTTCTAAATGTTGTGCATAAAATGACAGGACAGTTCAAACCCCCCCCAAATGACCCCATTTTGGAAAGTAGACACCCCAAGCTATTTGCTGAGAGGCATGTCGAGTCCATGGAATATTTTATATTGTGACACAAGTTGCGGGAAAGAGACAAATCTTTTTTTTTTTTTTTTTTTGCACAAAGATGTCACTAAATGATATATTGCTCAAACATGCCATGGGAATATGTGAAATTATACCCCAAAATACATTCTGTTGCTTCTCCTGAGTATGGGGATACCACATGTGTGGGACTTTTTGGGAGCCTAGCCGCGCACGGGACCCCGAAAACCAAGCCCCGCCTTCAGGCTTTCTAAGGGCGTAAATTTTTGATTTCACTCTTCACTGCCTAGCACAGTTTCGGAGGCCATGGAATGCCCAGATGGCACAACCCCCCCCCCCAAATGACCCCATTTTGGAAAATAGACACCCCAAGCTATTTGCTGAGAGGTATAGTGAGTATTTTGCAGACCTCACTTTTTGTCACAAACTTTCGAAAATTGAAAAAAGAAAAAAAAAATACATTTTTCTTGTCTTTCTTCATTTTCAAAAACAAATGAGAGCTGCAAAATACTCACCATGCCTCTCAGCAAATAGCTTGGGGTGTCTACTTTCCAAAATGGGGTCATTTGGGGGGGTTTTTGCCATCTTGGCATTTTATGGCCTTCAAAACTGTGATAGGTAGTGAGGAGTGGAATCACAACTTAACGCCCTTAGAAATCCTGAAGCCGGTGCTTGGTTTTCGGGGCCCCGTATGCGGCTAGGCTCCCAAAAAGTCCCACACATGTGGTATCCCCATACTCAGGAGAAGCAGCAGAATATATTTTGGGGTGTAATTCCACATATGCCCATGGCATGTTTGAGCAATATATCATTTAGTGACAACTTTGTGCAAAAAAAAAAAAAAAATTGTCACTTTCCTGCAACTTGTGTCAAAAAATAAAATATTCCATGGACTCAACATGCCTCTCAGCAAATAGTTTGGGGTGTCTACTTTCCAAAATGGGGTCATTTGGGGGGGTTTTGTGCCATCTGGGCATTTTATGGCCTTCAAAACTGTGATAGGTAGTGAGGAGTCAAATCACAACATTATGCCCTTAGAAATCCTGAAGGCGGTGCTTGGTTTTCGGGGCCCCGTATGCGGCTAGGCTCCCAAAAAGTCCCACACATGTGGTATCCCCATACTCAGGAGAAGCAGCTAAATGTATTTTGGGGTGCAATTCCACATATGCCCATGGCCTGTGTGAGAAATATATCATTTAGTGACAACTTTGTGCAAAAAAAAAAAAAATTGTCACTTTCCCGCAACTTGTGTCAAAAAAGAAAGTATTCCATGGACTCAACATGCCTCTCAGCAAATAGCTTGGAGTGTCTACTTTCCAAAATGGGGTCATTTGGGGGGGTTTTGTGCCATCTGGGCATTTTATGGCCTTCAAAACTGTGATAGGTAGTGAGGAATAAAATCAAAAATTTATGCCCTTAGAAATCCTGAAGGCGGTGATTGGTTTTCGGGGCCCCGTACGCGGCTAGGCTCCCAAAAAGTCCTAAACATGTGGTATCCCCATACTCAGGAGAAGCAGCAGAATGTATTTTGGGGTGTAATTCCACATATGCCCATGGCATGTTTGAGCAATATATCATTTAGTGACAACTTTGTGCAAAAAAAAAAAAAAAAAGTGTTATTTTCCCGCAACTTGTGTCAAAATATAAAATATTCCATGGACTCAACATGCCTCTCAGCAAATAGTTTGGGGTGTCTACTTTCCAAAATGGGGTCATTTGGGGGGGTTTTGTGCCATCTGGGCATTTTATGGCCTTCAAAACTGTGATAGGTAGTGAGGAGTCAAATCACAACATTATGCCCTTAGAAATCCTGAAGGCGGTGCTTGGTTTTCGGGGCCCCGTATGCGGCTAGGCTCCCAAAAAGTCCCACACATGTGGTATCCCCATACTCAGGAGAAGCAGCTAAATGTATTTTGGGGTGCAATTCCACATATGCCCATGGCCTGTGTGAGAAATATATCATTTAGTGACAACTTTGTGCAAAAAAAAAAAAAAATTGTCACTTTCCCGCAACTTGTGTCAAAAAAGAAAGTATTCCATGGACTCAACATGCCTCTCAGCAAATAGCTTGGAGTGTCTACTTTCCAAAATGGGGTCATTTGGGGGGGTTTTGTGCCATCTGGGCATTTTATGGCCTTCAAAACTGTGATAGGTAGTGAGGAATGAAATCAAAAATTTATGCCCTTAGAAATCCTGAAGGCGGTGATTGGTTTTCGGGGCCCCGTACGTGGCTAGGCTCCCAAAAAGTCCCACACATGTGGTATCCCCATACTCAGGAGAAGCAGCTGAATGTATTTTGGGGTGCAATTGCACATAGGCCCATGGCCTGTGTGAGCAATATATCATTTAGTGACAACTTTTTGTAAATATTTTTTTTTTTGTCATTATTCAATCACTTGGGACAAAAAAAATAAATATTCAATGGGTTCAACATGCCTCTCAGCAATTTCCTTGGGGTGTCTACTTTCCAAAATGGGGTCATTTGGGGGGGTTTTGTACTGCCCTGCCATTTTAGCACCTCATGAAATGACATAGGCAGTCATAAACTAAAAGCTGTGTAAATTCCAGAAAATGTACCCTAGTTTGTAGACGCTATAACTTTTGCGCAAACCAATAAATATACGCTTATTAAGTTTTTTTTTACCAAAGACATGTGGCCGAATAAATTTTGTCCTAAATGTATGACTAAAATTGAGTTTATTGGATTTTTTTTATAACAAAAAGTAGAAAATATCATTTTTTTTCAAAATTTTCGGTCTTTTTCCGTTTATAGCGCAAAAAATAAAAACGGCAGAGGTGATCAAATACCATCAAAAGAAAGCTCTATTTGTGGGAAGAAAAGGACGCAAATTTCATTTGGGTACAGCATTGCATGACAGCGCAATTAGCAGTTAAAGCGACGCAGTGCCAAATTGGAAAAAGACCTCTGGTCCTTAGGCAGCATAATGGTCCGAGGCTCAAGTGGTTAAAACTTCTTAGTAAAATTATAATGTGAAAAAAAAAAAAGAAAAAGTGGCTTGTGTGAGAACGCTGGATTCCTGGACGGGTAAGTGTCCTAATAATAAAGTCAGCAGCTACAGTTTTTTTGTACAGTCAGGTCCATAAATATTGGGACATCGACACAATTCTAATCTTTTTGGCTCTATACACCGCCACAATAGATTTGAAATGAAACAAACAAGATGTGCTTTAACTGCAGACTTTCAGCTTTAATTTGAGGGTATTTACATCCAAATCAGGTGAACGGTGTAGGAATTACAACAGTTTGTATATGTGCCTCCCACTTTTTATGGGACCAAAAGTAATGGGACAGATTAACAATCATCCATCAGACTTTCACTTTTTAATACTTGGTTGCAAATCCTTTGCAGTCAATTACAGCCTGAAGTCTGGAACACATAGACATCACCAGATGCTGGGTTTCATCCCTGGTGATGCTCTACCAGGCCTCTACTGCAACTGTCTTCAGTTCCTGCTTGTTCTTAGGGCATTTCCCCTACAGTTTTGTCTTCAGCAAGTGAAATGCATGCTCAATAGACATGTGCATTCTGTTTCGTTCCGAATCGAAATTTAGATGAATTTTTCATTATTCGGAAATTCATATGCATCCGAATTTCCGAATTACAAAAGTAAACAAATTCAAAAAAACGAACGAATTTGAAAAAAAATTCGAATCAAATTAGAAAAAATAGAAAACGATTTTCTAAAAAATACAATAAAATAGAATATAAAATAATAAAGCAATAGAATATATATATATATATATATATATATATATATATATATATATATATATATATATATATATATATATATATATATATATATATATAATATTTTTTTTATTATTCTGTTCCATTGTTTTTCTATGCTTTTCTTTTCTATTATTTTCTATTCTATAATTATCATTTTCTATTCAAATTCAAATTCATTCTGTACGAAATTCGAATTTCGGAACATGGCATCTGAAGTTCGAATTTCGTATAGAATTAATTTGAATTTGAATAGAAAAGATTAGAATAGAAAAGAATAGAAAAGAATAGACTAGAAAAACAATAGAACAGAATAGAATAAAATATAATATATATATTAATTTTTTTCTATTCTGTTCCATTGTTTTTCTATGCTATTCTTTTCTATTCTATTCTAAACTTTTCTATTCGAATTTGAATTCATTCTATGTGAAATTCGAATTTCGGAAGATGGCTTTTGAAATTTGAATTTCGTATAGAATGAATTCGAATTTGAATAGAAAAGATTAGAATAGAAAAGAATAGAAAAGAATAGACTAGACAAACAATAGAATAGAACAGAATAAAATATAATATATATATTTTTCTCTATTCTGTTCTATTGTTTTTCTAGTCTATTCTTTTCTACTCTATTCTAATCTTTTCTATTCAAATTCGAATTCATTCTATACAAAATATATACCGTATTTATCGGCGTATAACACGCACCGGCGTTTAACACGCACCCCAATTTAGGAGGGAATTTTAAGGAAAAAAAAAACTTTTAGGAGGGAAGTTGAAGGGAAAAAAAACTTACATTTAAACGCCCATCATTGCAGCCTTCTCAGTGCAGCCATGTCAGTGCAGCCTTGTCAGTGCAGCCATGTCAGTGCAGCCTTGTCAGTGCAGCCTTGTCAGTGCAGCCATGTCAGTGCAGCCTTGTCAGTGCAGCCATGTCAGTGCAGCCTTGTCAGTGCAGCCATGTCAGTGCAGCCATGTCAGTGCAGCCTTGTCAGTGCAGCCTTGTCAGTGCAGCCTTGTCAGTGCAGCCATGTCAGTGCAGCCTTCCCCAGTGCAGCCTTGTCAGTGCAGACTTCCCCAGTGCAGCCTTGTCAGTGCAGACTTCCCCAGTGCAGCCTTGTCAGTGCAGCCTTGTCAGTGCAGCTTTCCCCAGTGCAGCCTTCCCCAGTGCAGCTTTCCCCAGTGCAGCTTTCCCCAGTGCAGCCTTCCCCAGTGCAGCCTTCCCCAGTGCAGCCTTCCCCAGTGCAGCCTTGCTACAGTGATCCCAGCCATTCTGGGCTTCAAAATCGCCGATCGCGATTTGAAAATGGCGCCGCCGGCGCCGAAATACACAGTGCCGGTCCTCGGCTCTTTCCGGCGGCTGTCGTTCATTTTTGGCTCCACTCGTAGTCCCGAGCGGAGCTATCCGAACCTAGCCGAGTAGGTTCGGATAGCTCCGCTCGGGACTACGAGTGGAGCCGAAAATGAACGACAGCCGCCGGAAAGAGCCGAGGACCGGCTCTGTGTATTTCGGCGCCGGCGGCGCCATTTTCAAATCGCGATCGGCGATTTTGAAAATGTGACAGGTCGGATCGCAGGGGATCGGCGTATAACACGCACCTGCGATTTTCCCCTGGTTTTAAGGGGAAAAAAGTGCGTGTTATACGCCAATAAATACGGTATATGTATATATATATATATATATATATATTTTTTTTTTTTATTTTTTTTTTGTTCTATTGTTTTTCTATTATTTTCTATTCTATTCTAATCTTTTCTATTTGAATTCGTAATTCATTCTATGCGAAATTTGAATTTTGGAAGATGATATATATATATATATATATAATATTATTTCTATGCTGGTCTATTGTTTTTCTATGCTATTCTTTTCTATTTTATTCTAATCTTTTCTATTTGAATGCAAATTCATTCTATACGAAATTCGAATTTCAGAAAATAGTTATACAGAAATAGAATGAAATAGAATTCTAATAGAAAAGACTAGAATAGAAAAAACAATAGAACAGAATAGAAAAAAATTGTAATATATATATATATAAAACCATCTTCTGAAATTGGAATTTGGTACAGAATGAATTCGAATAGAAAGGACTAGAATAGAAAAAACAATAGAACAGAAAAGAAAAAAATAAATAAATATATATATATATATATATATATATATATATATATATATATATAAATAAAATCATCTTCCGAAATTGGAATTTGATACAGAATGAATTTGAATTTGAATAGAAAATAATATAAAAGACTAGCATAGAAAAACAATAGAACAGAATAGAAAAAAAATAATATATTCTATTCTAATCTTTTCTGTTCGAATTCGAATTTTGTTCTGTACCAAATTCCAATTTCGGAAGATGGTTTTATATATATATATATCTATATATATATATATATATATATATATAGATATATATATATATAAAATATTTTTTTCTATTCTGTTCTATTGTTTTTTTTCTATTCTAGTCTTTTCTATTAGAATTCGATTTCATGATTTCATTCTTTTTCATTCCATTTCTATATAACCATTTTCCGAAATTCGAATTTCGAATTCATTCTATATGAGATTCGAAGTTTGAATTTCATATAGACTGAAATCAAATTTGAATAGAAAAGATTAGAATAAAATAGAAAATAATAGAAAAGAATAGACTAGCAAAACAATAGAACAGAATAGAAAAAAATATTATATATATATATATATATATATATATATATATATATATATATATATATATATATATATATATATATATATATATATATATATATATATATATATATAAAATATTTTATTCTATTATGTTCTATTGTTTTCTAGTCTATTCTTTTCTATTATTTTCTAATCTAATCTTTTCTATTCAAATTTGAATTCATTCTAAATGAAATTCGAATTTCAGAAGCCATCTTCCGAAATTCAAATTTCGTATAGAATGAATTCAAATTTGAATAGAAAAGTTTAGAATAGAATAGAAAAGAATAGCATAGAAAAACAATGGAACAGAATAGAAAAAAATATAATATATATATATATATATATATATATATATATATATATATATATATATATATATATATATATATATATATATATATATATATAAAACATCTTCCAAAATTCGAATTTCATATAGACTGAAAACAAATTTGAATAGAAAAGATTAGAATAGAAAATAATAGAAAAGATTAGACTAGAAAAACAATAGAATAGATTAAAATATAATATATATATTATATTATATTCTATTCTGTTCTATTGTTTTTCTAGAAAAACAATAGAATAGATTAAAATATAATATATATATTATATTTTATTCTATTCTGTTCTATTGTTTTTCTAGGCTATTCTTTTCTATTATTTTCTATTCTATTCAAATTTGATTTCAGTCTATATGAAATTCGAATTTTGAAAGATGTTTTATATATGTATAAAAAAAATAGAACAGAATATATATATGTATATATACATATATATATAATATATATATAAAACCATGTTCCGAAATTCGAATTTCATATAGAATGAATTCGAATTTGAATAGAAAAGATTAGAATAGAAAATAATAGAAAAGAATAGACTAGAAAAACAATAGAACAGAATAAAATATAATATATATATTATATCTTATTCTATTCTGTTCTATTGTTTTTCTAGTCTATTCTTTTCTACTCTATTCAAATCCATTTTATATGAAATTCGAATTTCGGAAGATGGTTATATATATATATATATATATATATATATATATATATATATATATATAACTGTGAAATGTGTGGACAATGAAATCCGCCTCTGCCTCACATCAATCCGCGCCTCAGAATCACTCCGCTATCAGATGCAGTAGACCCAAGCAGCTGCCTTAAAATTGAAACATGTAATAAACAATAAGTCTGAAAATCAAAAAAAATGCGTGTCCAATCCTTGACTTGTTAAACTTATTGAGGCAGCGCTAAGTGTCCGATGTTATAAAACACTGTATATAGAACCAATGTTTAAAAAGACAGGAAAGTTCATAATTAAAGATGCAGACTGTGGATGTGAAGGTAAACGTAGAAATCCTTTCACCAATAGCGATCACCGCGTGAGGGGGTCTCCCCCCGTGAGATTGCACTCACCACAATATCTATAACCACAGGCCTTTGAATAATGATCTTTAAATCTTTGCCGTCTCCTTAATTCAACCACCAGGTGGTGCAAGACCCTCTCGGTATGTATAACATGGGGAGAGAATGAAATGCCATATAGCGTAATATTGCTTAAGACCGTTTATTAAACAACACATAAAATCACATTCCCCATTTAAAATATGCGTACCAGATAAATATAAAGAACGAGCATTGAAAGGTGCACTGTGCCTGTATTAGCGTCCCCCGGGAGGAGTTCCTGGATGCGAGCTGTACACGGCTAAACCGTTCGCTTCCTGACTGACTTTATGGAATTGTTTCCTCAGTCCGCCCACCGACATTCTGTCCTCGGTGTGTGATGGGGCGCTCTGGTACGCATATTTTAAATGGGGAATGTGATTTTATGTGTTGTTTAATAAACGGTCTTAAGCAATATTACGCTATATGGCATTTCATTCTCTCCCCATGTTATACATACCGAGAGGGTCTTGCACCACCTGGTGGTTGAATTAAGGAGACGGCAAAGATTTAAAGATCATTATTCAAAGGCCTGTGGTTATAGATATTGTGGTGAGTGCAATCTCACGGGGGGAGACCCCCTCACGCGGTGATCGCTATTGGTGAAAGGATTTCTACGTTTACCTTCACATCCACAGTCTGCATCTTTAATTATGAACTTTCCTGTCTTTTTAAACATTGGTTCTATATACAGTGTTTTATAACATCGGACACTTAGCGCTGCCTCAATAAGTTTAACAAGTCAAGGATTGGACACGCATTTTTTTTGATTTTCAGACTTATTGTTTATTATATATATATATATATATATATTCTGTTCTGTTGTTTTTCTATTATTTGCTATTCTAATCTTTTCTATTTGAATTCAAATTCATTCTATACAAAATTCAATTATATATAATATTTTTTCTATGCTGGTATATTGTTTTCCTTGTTATATATATATATATATATATATATATATATATATATATATATATATATATATATAAAGCCATCTTCCGAAATTCGAATTTCGTATAAAATGAATTCGAATTTGAATAGAAAAGATTAGAATAGAGTAGGAAAGAATAGACTAGAGAAACAATAGAACAGAATAGAATAAAATATATATATGTTATATTATATTTTATTCTGTTCTGTTCTATTGTTTGTCTAGTCTATTCTTTTCTATTATTTTCTATTCTAATCTTTTCTATTCACATTCAAATTCAATCTATATGAATTCAGAATAGAATAGAAAAGTTTAGAATAGAATAGAAAAGAATAGCATAGAAAAACAATGGAACAGAATAGAAAAATATATAATATATATATAACCATCTTCCGAAATTGGAATTTGGTACAGAATGAATTCGAATTCTAATAGAAAAGATTAGAATAGAATATATTATATTTTTTTCTATTCTGTTCTATTGTTTTTCTATGCTATTCTTTTATATTTTCTATTCTGTTCTAATCTTTTCTATTGGAATTCAATTTCATTCTATCCGAATTTCGCAAAATGGTTATATGTAGTTTACTTTTTCAAATTCGGTTAATTTGTTTTCGAATGCGGTAGAATTTTTTAGAATTTGATAGTTTTTTGAATGCGGTCGAATTTTTTCGAATGCAGGCAAATTTTTTCGAATTCGAATACGAAACTAAACTAATTCCGAAAACGAATGTAACAAATGCAACAAATTTAACTAAACAAATTCAGTTAAATAACGGATCGAAACGAAACTAAACAAATGTTTTCATCCTGCACATGTCTAATGCTCAATCGGATTCAGGTCATGTGATTTACTAGGCCATTGCATAACATTCCAGTACTTTCCCTTAAAAAACTCTTTGGTTGCTTTCAGAGTATGCTTCGGGTCATTGTCCATCTGCACTGTGAAGCGCCGCCCAATTAGTTCTGAAGCATTTTGCTGAATATGAGCAGATAATGTTGCCCAAAAAACTTCAGAATTCATCCTGCTGCTTTTGTCAGCAGTCACATCATCAATAAATACAAGAGAACCAGTTCCATTGGCAGCCATACATGCCCATGCCATGACACTAACACCACCATGCTTCACTGATGAGGTGGTATGCTTTGGATCATGAGCAGTTCCTTTCCTTCTCCATACTATTCTCTTCCCATCACTCTGGTACAAGTTGATCTTGGTCTCATCTGTCCATAGGATGTTGTTCCAGAACTGTGAAGGCTTTTTTAGATGTTGTTTGGCAAACTCTAATCTGGCCTTCCTGCTTTTGAGGCTCACCAATGGTTTACATCTTGTGGTGAACCCTCTGTATTCGCTCTGGTGAAGTCTTCTCTTGATTGTTGACTTTGACACACATACACCTACCTCCTGGAGAGTGTTCTTGATCTGGTCAATTGTTGTGAACAGTGTTTTCTTCACCAGGGAAAGAATTCTTCGGTCATCCATCACAGTTGTTTTCCGTGGTCTTCCGGGTCTTTTGGTGTTGCTGAGCCACCGGTGCATTCTTTCTTTTTAAAGATGTTCCAAACAATTTATTTGGCCACCCCTAATGTTTTTGCTATCTCTCTGATGGGTTTGTTTTGTTTTTTCAGCCTAATGATGGCTTGCTTCACTGATAGTGACAGCAATTTGGATCTCATATTGAGAGTTGACAGCAACAGATTCCAAATGCAAATAGCACACTTGAAATTAACTCTGGAACTTTTATGTGCTCCTTGTAAATAGGATAATGAGGGAATAACACACACCTGGCCATGGAACAGCTGAGCAGCCAATTGTCCCATTACTTTTGGTCCCTTAAAAAGTGGGAGGTACATATACAAACTGTTGTAATTGCTACACCGTTCACCTGATTTGGATGTAAATACCCTCAAATTAAAGCTCTAAGTCTGCAGTTAAAGCACATCTTGTTTGTTTCATTTCAAATCCATTGTGGTGGTGTATAGAGCCAAAAAGATTAGAATTGTGTCGATGTCCCAATATTTATGGACCTGACTGTATTTGGTAATTTTTTGGTGTGGAGCCTGGAGCTCCTCTTTAATAGATCAAAACCAAGCAATTAAGATAAATTCATTGTTTTGGTTTACATACACATTAATGTGTTTTTACATTGATGTTTAAATTGATTTTTCTCTGCTGCAGTTAACCGCTTACCGACCAGCCTGCCGTCAATATACTGTGGCAGGTCGGCATGATCCTGCGAACCGTCGTAGCTGTACGTTGGTCCCTTTAAGCGGGATAGCAGGTTCGCGCACACACCCACTGCACTGTGGGGTTCTGATGACCGCCGGCCACCTGCGATCTCGGCACGAGAGCCAGAACAGGGTCGTGTATGTGTGGCTAAACACACACATCCCTGTTCTGTGAGGAGAGGAGAGACAGATTGTGAGTAGCTGTACGTTGGTCCCTGCTTGCTCTCAATTACAATTATTTTACCATTTGCGCATCAGGTTTTCTATTGAAGTCAGGCCCGGATTTACTCCCTTTGCCGCCCCAAGGCCGAGTCCTTCAATGCCGCCCCGCCCCCCCCCACACACACACACGCACACACACGCATGCACGCGCACGCACACACACGCACGCACACACACGCACACACACGCACACCACCATTCTCGTCCTTTATCGATGACTGGTACAATAGAGCAATTAAAAACATATCTCCACACACGAAAACACTGAAAATAACTGGCTTTAATTGTACAGACTGAAAATACTCTGTAATGCAGAAAATGCCTTTTAAAGATTATAGCAGTAAGAAACTCCCTAAAATTTTTTAGTTCTAACTTTTTTTTTGGCAAACTCATCGATAATTTTTTCGTAGGACAAAGTATTTAAAAGTTCTGACTCAATGGCAAGTAAAGCTAAACTGTTCAGTATTTCTTGACCCAAAGATGATCGTAAATAGTTCTTTATGCAAATACATTTCATTCATTTTTATGCACCACAGCTCAGCTGCAGTGCATAGAAACAGTATGCATTTTGCACCACACTGCTCAGCCCTTTTACATCAGTGTCCTCAGTCCCCCCCCTTTACATCACGACCCCCTTTTACATCAATGTCCTTAGCCCCCCCTTATGTCACATTCCCCCTGCCTCATTACAAACCCCCCATTACAGACTGACCCATCACAGACTGACTGCCCCCATCACAGACCCTCCCATCACAGACTGACCCCCCCAAATCACAGACCCCTCATTAAAGACTGACCCCCCATCACAGACCCCCCCATTACAGACTGACCCATCACAGACCCCCCCATTACAGACTGACCCATCACAGACCCCCCCCATCACAGACCGACCCATCACAGACCCCCTCATCACAGACCCCCTCATCACAGACCCTCCCATCACAGACTGACCCCCCAAATCACAGACCCATCATTACAGACTGACCCCCCATTACAGACTGACCTGACCCATAGCAGACCCCCCCCCCCATCATAGACTGACCCAAACCCATCACAGACCCCCCATCACAGACTGACTCCCCATCACAGACTGACCCCTCAAATCACAGACTGACCCCCCCAATCACAGACTGACCCCCCCAATCACAGACTGAGCCCCCCAATCACAGACTGAGCCCCCATCACAGTCCTCTCTCAATATATAACTCCTTTACAGCACAGCATTCCCCCCTCCCCAAAGAACCCTACCTTATTCACACAAGACATGGAGGCTGGCCGCTCTGTACAACGGGCGGGACTTTTTACGTTAAAAGTGAGTGATTTATTGCTGTTACCGCCCCGCTGCCTAGCAACCAATCACCCACTTCTTAACTTAAAAAGTCCCGCCCTTTGTCTAGAGCGGCCGCGCTTCATGTTTTGTGTGAATAAGACAGGCAGCGTGGGGAGGGGGCAGTGCATTGATATTAGAGAAGGCACGGACCTGCCGCACCTGCCATGCTTACAGGGCCGATCCTAGGGTCACAGACGCCTGGGTGCAGAAATATTTTTGGCGCCCCCACATGGGCGTGATCATCTAACTCCTCCCCTTTACAAATGTTTCTATGGCAACGACTCAAACACAGAGATGCTCCCCTTAGAAGTCTTCGTTACCCTAGGATCCTCCCATGATCTCAACAATAAATAAAATACAGGAAGAGCGTACACTAATGAGACCTGAGACGGTCAGACTGCAATCATAGTACAGGAGATGGTCAGAGACTGCAGACATGATACAAGAGATGGTCAGAGACTGCAATCATAGTACAGGAGATTGTCAGAGACTGCAGACATGATACAAGAGATGGTCAGAGACTGCAGACATAGTACAGGAGATGGTCAGAGACTGCAAACATGATACAAGAGAAGGTCAGAGACTGCAGACATAGTACAGGAGATGGTCAGAGACTGCAGACATAGTACAGGAGATGGTCAGAGACTGCAGACACGATACAAGAGATGGTCAGAGACTGCAGACATGATACAAGAGATGGTCAGAGACTGCAGACATGATACAAGAGATGGTCAGAGACTGCAGACATGATACAAGAGATGGTCAGAGACTGCAGACATGATACAAGAGATGGTCAGAGACTGCAGACATAGTACAGGAGATGGTCAGAGACTGCAGACATGATACAAGAGATGGTCAGAGACTGCAGACATAATACAGGAGATGGTCAGAGACTGCAGACATGATACAAGAGATGGTCAGAGACTGCAGACATGATACAAGAGATGGTCAGAGACTGCAGACATGATACAAGAGATGGTCAGAGACTGCAGACATGATACAAGAGATGGTCAGAGACTGCAGACATGATACAAGAGATGGTCAGAGACTGCAGACATGATACAAGAGATGGTCAGAGACTGCAGACATAGTACAGGAGATGGTCAGATGCTGAAGACATGATACAAGAGATGGTCAGAGACTGCAGACATAGTACAGGAGATGGCCAGAGACTGCAGACATGATACAAGAGATGGTCAGAGACTGCAGACATAATACAGGAGATGGTCAGAGACTGCAGACATGATACAAGAGATGGTCAGAGACTGCAGACATGATACAAGAGATGGTCAGAGACTGCAGTTCTTATGGACGTTAGTAGATAATGGCCGATCGGCCCTCTCACCTGACCCAGCGATACAGCAACGGTTCCTCTGATCAGGAGGCAGCTCACTCTGAATTGCCCTTGGCGACTCCGCTGGGTAGTACCCAGATCTGTATTCCTGCAATGACTCCATTCCTTTCTCCGCCAGGCATGGCGCCAGGCTGTATGGCTTTCCCTCTGGGGGCGCAGGGAAGCGGGGTTCTCTCTCTGATGGTTTTCCCTCAGCACTGCCCTCTCTCTCTGGAGCCCTGGGTGTACTTTCCTGGGTGTAGACCCCCCCAGGACAAACCACCCCTCCCTTCATTAGTACAGACCTCACCAGGACAACCCCCCCCTACATTAGTACAAACCCCCCCAGGACAACCCCCCCTCCATTAGTACAAATCTCCCCAGGATAACCCCCCCTCCATTAGTACAAATCCCCCCAGGATAACCCCCCCTCCATTAGTACAAATCCCCCCAGGATAACCCCCCCTCCATTAGTACAGACCCCCCAGGACAAACCCCCCTTCATTAGTACAGACCCCCGGGACAACCCCCCCTCTATTAGTAGAGACCCCCAGGACAACCCCCCCTTCATTAGAACAGACCCCCAGGACAACCCCCCCTCTATTAGTAGAGACCCCCAGGACAACCCCCCCTCTATTAGTAGAGAACCCTCAGGACAACCCCCCCCATTATTAGTACAGACCCCCGGGACAACCCCCCCTCTATTAGTAGAGAACCCTCAGGACAACCCCCCCCCATCATTAGTACAGACCCCCGGGACAACCCCCCCTCTATTAGTAGAGACCCCCAGGACAACCCCCCTTCATTAGTACAGACCCCCGGGACAACCCCCCCTCTATTAGTAGAGACCCCCAGGACAACCCCCCCATCATTAGTAGAGACCCCCTACTCCATTAGTGTACATAAAAACACCCGGGCGGCAGCTGGAGAGGAGAGGACAGTGTGCAGCCGCGCCGCCCGGGTGGAGAACAGATGGAGACAGGAGAAAACGTCAGGCATGGACGGACCGCCCCACCGCACCGCACAGCACAGCACAGCACAGAGACCAGCTGCTCCGATCTCCGGCAGCTGCTCTCCTTCTCTGACAGGAGGAGGGAGGGGGGACGGGGGACGGGCTTGAGCCTTGAAAAAACAGCAGCGGCGGCGGTGACCTGCGCCTCAGTCTCGACACAGAGAGGAGGAGGAGGAGGCAGAGGAGCACTCTGGCGCTTCAGCGCCCCCACCTCTCTGGCGCCTGGGTGCACTGCATGCTACTATGTTAGTGTGAGGGGCGGCTGAGAAGTCGCCGCAGGAGCGGCGCCGCCCCTGCACCACTGCCGCCCCGAGGCCTGGCCTCGGTGGCCTTGTGGGAAATCCGGCCCTGATTGAAGTCCACAATGAAACTAGGCTTTTTACAATACTCTGCATGATAGGGTGCTGCCATTTTTACGCGTTCACATGGGTTTGCCTGCATGGGGATGCACATCTGTGAATCCCTATGTGGGCAAACACGGCCCACTAGGCCTTAGTCTGAGCTCTGCTGTACAGGGGATTGCAAGAAGCTGATACCAAGTCTATTTCAGGTTATGCACACTGCTTACATTATAAAAAAATAATATTTCATTATATATTCATGGATACAGAGATGCATTGAAGTGGTTCTAAAGGCAGAAGGTTTTTTTACCTTAATGTACTGTAGCCAAGTCCCGGGCCTCTCCGGGCCTAGTGGTGACCTCCAGAGTTAGGGACAGCTGACATCCTTCTGTGTAGAGTGGGTTACGAGGCATGGTGGGTGCAATGTAAGGTAGATTAATGGGCACCAGACACTTCTTGAATGCAAAGAGATTTATTTTCTCTTAAACAGAACTGTGGGAGAGAGGGTTAGGGCCAGGACACCCTTTTAGTAGTTGCAGTGTCAATTAGCAAACTCTGAGACTTCTATAGGTAGACAGCCATGCAGGGAAAGGCACCCAGACAGACACCACATCTGCATGTGTAGAACACTGTCTCCTAGGGCAACAATCTTGAACAGTTTCTAACAAAGGTTGCAATGAACTCTTTCACTTCCTCCACAACCTCCTTTTTCAATCTTCACTCAGCTGAGCCCCCAGTCTATCACCTAGACCTGCTGATCCACTGCCACTGGATCTCCTGAGCTCTTCCAATCATCTCACTGAGTATCTTCCTCAAGAGTAACTCTGTGTCCCTGCCGGGTCTCTAGCTTGGCACTCACAGATACTCCTCAAGCGTCACCCCACTGGCCTGCTCGGTCCCTGGCTTTGCACACAAGACTGCTCTACAAGCGTCACCTTCGCTGGCTGGGTCCCTGGATTGACACCTGCCGAAGTTTCCTAATTCTTCACCGCCCCCAGCTGGTGAAAATGCTGCTCTGGTACTTGCTTCGGCTACTCATGGTGGTAATAAGGTGGATGGTCTCTTAGTGGCGACAGCTTCCCCTCTACCTCCGACTATGACAGGTTCTCCGGCCGGCAGAACCATCACTTCTGGTTGGACTGCAAGCCGCTGTCCCAACCCTATGCTGCTCTCTTGCTTCTGGTTGGGCCTCAGACATCCTAGTAGCCAGATGTCCCCGGGATAGGCCTCAGACTCTGGCCTAGCAACCCAGGGCAATACAACACATGTCCACCCAGACCCCGATCACCTGACCTCACCCAAATAAATAGGTTCTCCCAGCAGGCCAAGGGACCCAAGAAAATCCCTGCCCATTGGCTGAGACACCATATCTATTCCTAATCCGTCCTTGCAATGCCCTTGTCTTATCTAATGCCACCACATGCCCGGCCATCGAGCGACAGAAGAGAGAAGTGCAGCAACTCCAGAATTAGGGTGGAATCAATTAGTTACATAGTTACATGGTAGGTGAGGTTGAAAAAGACACAAGTCCATCAGGTCCAACCTATGTGTGTGATTTTATGTCAGTATTACATTGTATATCCCTGTATGTTGCGGTCGTTCCGGTGCTATCAAATAGTTTCTTGAAACTATCGATGCCCCCCCGCTGAGACCACCGCCTGCGGAATCGAATCCCACATCCTTGCCATTTTTACTTTAAAGAACCCTCTACGTAGTTTAAGGTTAAACCTCTTTTCTTCTAATTTTAATGAGTGGCCCCGAGTCTTGCTAAACTCCCTTCCGCAAAAAAAGTTTTAGTTATGGTATTTGTATATTGAAATCATATCCCCTCTCAAGCGTCTCTTCTCCAGAGAGAATAAATTCAGTGCTCGCAACCTTTCCTCATAACTAATATCCTCCAGACCCTTTATTAGCTTTGTTGCCCTTCTTTGTACTCGCTCCATTTCCAGTACATCCTTCCTGTGGACTGGTGCCCAGAACTGGACAGCATACTCTAGGTGCAGCCAGACCAGAGTCTTGTAGAGCGGGAGAATTATCGTTTTATCTCTGGAATTAATCCCCTTTTTAATGCATGCCAATATTCTGTTTGCTTTGTTAGCAGCAGTTTGGCATTGCATGCCATTGCTGAGCCTATCATCTACTAGGACCCCCAGGTCCTTTTCCATCCTAGATTCCCCCAGAGGTTCTTCCCCCAGTGTATAGATTACATTCATATTTTTGCCACCAAAATGCATTATTTTACATTTTTCTACATTGAACCTCATTTACCATGTAGTTGCCCACCCCAATAATTTGTTCAGATTTTTTTGCAAGGTTTCCACATCCTGCGGATGTTATTGCCCTGTTTAGCTTAGTATCGTCTGCAAATACAGAGATTGAACTGTTTACCCTATCCTCCAAATTAAACAGGATTGGTCCCAGCACAGAACCCTGGGGGACCCCACTACCCACCCCTGACCATTCCGAGTACTCCCCATTTATCACCACCCTCTGAACTCGCCCTTGTAGCAAGTTTTCAATCCATATACTCACCCTATGGTCCATGCCAACGGACCTTATTTTGTACAGTAAACGTTTATGGGGAACTGTGTCAAATGCTTTTGCAGAATCCAGATACACCACGTCTACGGGCCTTCCTTTATCTAGATGGAAACTCACCTCCTCATAGAAGGTTAATAGATTGGTTTGGCAAGAACGATTCTTCATGAATCCATGCTGATTACTGCTAATGATACCGTTCTCATTACTAAAATCTTGTATATAGTCCCTTATCATCCCCTCCAAGAGTTTACATACTATTGATGTTAGGCTAACTGGTCTGTAATTCCCAGGGATGTATTTTGGGCCCTTTTTAAATACTGGTGCTACATCGGCTTTTTTCCAATCAGCTGGTACCATTTCAGTCAGTAGACTGTCAGTAAAAATTAGGAACAATGGTCTGGCAATTACTTGACTGAGTTCCCTAAGTACCCTCGAGTGCAAGCCATCTGGTCCCAGTGATTTATTAATGTTAAGTTTCCCAAGTCTAATTTTAATTCTGTCTTCTGTTAACCATGGAGGTACTTCCTGTGATGTGTCATAAGGATAAATACTGCAGTTTTGGTTACTGAAGCCCCTCGATTTCCTCGAGAAGACTGAGGAGAAGAATAAATTCAATACCTTCGCCATCTCCCCATCCTTTGTAACCAGATGTCCTTCCTCATTCTTTATGGGGCCAATATGGTCTGTCCTCCCTTTTTCACTGTTTACATATTTAAAGAATTTCTTGGGATTTTTTTTGCTCTCCCCTGCTATGTGTCTTTCATGTTCTATCCTAGCCACAACACTGTATCCTGGCCTAAGCCGACAAGGCCCAGGCCTAGGGCAGCATTTTGCAGGGGGACAGCACGGAAAGAGTCCCTGTTAGTGTAGCACCAGTCTAATAGGGCGGACTGGGCTAAGAGGCAAATTAGTCTAGCGCTCATAAAGCGGCCTCACTGCTTCTAGTATGCGGGCAGCTGGCATTCCGCAACTGTGGGGGGGTGCCGCTTCTAATTTTGACTGTCCTCTCATCCTGGACCACAAACCTTCCTCACTGTGCTATATGTTTTCTGCTGTACCATTGGCATGGTTATATCTTCTTAGTCCTCTCCATAAAATTATCAGAAATTTGTGCTTAAAGTAGAAATACAGGCAACACTTATTTTTTTCATTTTGGATAGAATAAGGGAGGGTTATAACCCCTGTCAGTTTATTTTTTACCATCCCTGTCCCATTGCAGAGATTTCCCTTCACTTCCTGCCCCATAGCCAAACAGGAAGTGAGAGGAAATGATGCAAATTAAGGGAATCGATTGCCCCCCCAGGCCCCCAGAACTAGTGTCCCCACTTGAAAATTTCAGGGCGGATCTTAAACAGCAAGGGGTATGGCCTTGACAGGAAGGGGTGGGTCACATTTAAATAAGGGGGTGCGCAAGTTTAGTCAGGCCTAGGGCAGCACAAAACCTAAATACACTACTGCTTAGCCGGCCTTATTGCACCCTTACATTTCTTGTTGCATTCTTTATAAGTCTGAATGCTGATGATGATCCCTCAAAGCCATATTTTTTGAAGGCCTTCTCCTTTGCTATTATATGTATTTTTACATTGGAGTTAAGCCATCCAAGACTTTTGCTTGCTCTTTTAAATGTATTACCCAATGGGATGCATTGGCTAATGCCCTTATTTAATATGCTCTTAAAGCAAACCCATCTCCTATCAATTGGCCAAGGTAACTATCACTTGGCAGATACATTTGAGAGCAACCCTGCCAAAACATCAGGGTGCTACATCCTCCCCCTGCCCACAAAACTACGTCTTGGAGTTTGCAGAAAAATAATGTGAGCTCTCAAGCCTGAGAGCAAATGTCCTGGCAAAAACTGGGATGGGTGGGGGGAACAGGAAAGGAACATTAACAACAAAAAATGCACGTGGCCAGGGATGGACTGGTCATTGGGACTACCGGGAGTTTCACGGTGGGCCGATGGCTCAGTGGGCCGGTTTCAGCGACGATCTACCGGTCAATCACCGACAGCTGGCACCTGACAGGTAGATCGAGATTTATCCAGCATGCAGAGTAACACAGGAAGCGTCTGTGATAGGTTCTCTCTCATGTCACGCAGCACTGCTCCCCGGCGGCCCCTCCTCTCCTCTCTTCTTGTCCATCCCCATTTGCTTGTGACATCATTTGGGATGGACGAGAAGAGAGGAGGGGCCGCCGGGGAGCAGTGCTGTGTGACATGAGAGAGAACTTATTACAATCGCTTCCTGCGCTACTCTGCATGCTGGCTAGTAAACAATGTGCCATGTGCCCTGATGTGCCCCAAAATGTACCATGTGCCCCATGATGTGCCGCATGATGTGTCATGTGCCCTGATGTGCCCCATGATGTGCCCCATTGTTATATCCTCTGTTGTGAGAGACACAAGACTCTGGTCTGGAACAATGGATGTTTATTTCAGTACACACTGTACACTGCAACATGCATCTCAGGACAGGTACATCTTATATGCTTCCTTACATGTGCTCTAAGATGGCTACTATACCCCTTGACCCTTGTCATCACTCCTGGGTGGAGCCAGCCTTAAAGTGACAGTACATGTGGAACCTTTCAGGTATAACACCCATAATGTGCCATGTGCCCCATGATGTGCCCCATAATGTGCCATGTGCCCTGATGTGCCCATAATGTGCCCTGATGTGCCCCATAATGTGCCATGTGCCCTGATGTGCCCTGATGTGGCCCATAATGTGCCCTGATGTGCCATGTGCCATTATGTGCCCTGATGTGCACCATGCCCTGATGTGCCATGTGCTATGTGCCCTGATGTGCCCTAATGTGCCATGTGCCCCGTGCCCTGATGTGCCCCATGCCCTGATGTGCTATGTGCCCTGATGTGCCCAGTGCCTGGTGTGCTATGTGCCCTGATGTGCCCTAATGTGCCATGTGCCCCATGCCCTGATATGCCCCGTGCCCTGATGTGCTATGTGCCCTGATGTGCCCCGTGCCCTGATGTGCTATGTGCCCCGTGCCCTGATGTGCTATGATATGCCCCATGCCCTGATGTGCCCTGATGTGCTATGTGCCCTGATGTGCCCCGTGCCCTGATGTACTATGTGCCCTGATGTGCCCCGTGCCCTGATGTGCTATGTACCCTGATGTGCCCCATGCCCTAATGTGCTATGTGCCCTGAGGTGCTATGTGCTCTGATGTGCTCTGTGCACCATGCCCTGATGTGCTATGTGACCTGATGTGCCCCGTGCCCTGATGTACCTTGTGCCCTGATGTACCTTGTGCCCCGATGTGCTGTGCCCCAATCTCCTGTGCCCTGATGTTCCCTGTGCCCCGATGTCCTGTGTCCTGGTGTGCTGTGCCTCGATGTCATGTGCCCTGATGTGCCCTGATGTGCCCTGATGTACTGTGACCTGTGCCCTGATGTGTCCTGACGTCCAGTACCCTGATGTGCTGTGTCCTGATGTGCTGTGCCCTGTACCCTGATGTGCTGTGCCCTGTACCCTGATGTGCTGTACCCTGATGTGCTGTACCCTGATGTACTGTGCCCTGGTGTGCTGGGTTCTGTGCCCCGATGTGCTGTGCCCTGATGTGCTGTGCCCTGTACCCTGATGTGGCCTGGTTTGCTGTACCCTGATGTGCTGTGCCCTGATGTGCCCTGTACCCTGATGTGTTATGCCTGATGTGCCCTGTACCCTGATGTGTTGTGCCCTGATGTACCTTGTGCTCTGATGTGCTGGGCTCTGTACCCAGATGTGCCTTGTGCCCCGATGTGCTGTGCCCCGATGTCCTGTGCCCTGATGTGCCCTGTGCCCCGATGTCCTGTGCCCTGATGTGCTGTGTCCTGATGTGCTGTGCCCTGTACCCTGATGTGCCCTGATGTGCTGTACCCTGATGTGCTGTGCCCTGATGTGCTAGGCTCTGTATCCTGCCCTGATGTGCTGTGCCCTGTACCCTGATGTAGTCTGGTTTGCTGTACCCTGATGTTCTCTGCCCTGATGTGCCCTGTAGCCTGATATGTTGTGCCCTGATGTGCCCTGTACCCTGATGTGTTGTGCCCTGATGTACCTTGTGCCCTGATGTGCTGGGCTCTGTACCCTGATGTGCCTTGTGCCCTGATGTGCTGTGCTCTGTACCCTGATGCGCTGTGCCCTGTACCCTGCTGTGCTGTGCCCTGTACCCTGAAGTGGCCTGATGTGCTGTGCCCTGATGTGTTGTGCCCTGATGTGCTGGGCTCTGTACCCAGATGTGCCTTGTGCCCTGATGTGCTGGGCTCTGTACCAGGGATGGACTAGCCATCAGGACTACCGGGAGTTTTCAGGAGTCCCGGATGGCTCAGTGGGCCAGTTTCAGCGGCCGCCTATTGCATCTGCGGTGTCTACAATTTACCCGTCAATCGCCAACAGCTGGCGTCTGACGGGTAGATCGAGATGCATGCAGAGTAGCGCAGGAAGCATCTGTATTCTCTCATGTCACGCTGCTGCTGCTCCCCCCAGCGGCCCCTCCTCTGTTCTTGTCCATCCCCATTTGCTTGTGACATCATCTGGGATGGACGAGAAGAGGGCTGCCGGGGAGAGCAGCGGCAGCGTGACATGAGAGAGAACTTACCACAGATGCTTCCTGTGCTACTCTGCATTTGAAGAAAACAACAAGTAAACGCTGTGCCCCATGTGCCCTGAATGTGCCTGATGTGCCCTGATATGCCCCATGTGCCCTGAATGTGCCCCATGTGTGCCCTGAATGTGCCCCATGTGCCCTGATGTGCCCCATGTGCCCTGATGTGCTCTGATGTGCTCTGATGTGCCCCATGTGCCCTAATGTGCCCCATGTGCCCTAAATGTGCCATGATGTGCCCCATGTGCCCTGATGTACCCTGATGTGCCCCATGTACCCTGATGTGCTGTGCCCTGATGTGCTGGGCTCTGTACCCTGATGTTCTGTGCCCTGATGTGCTGGGCTCTGTACCCTGATGTGCTGTGCCTCGATGTGCGCTGTGCCTCGATGTGCCCTGATGTGCTGGGCTCTGTACCCTGATGTGCTGTACCCTGATGTGCGCTGTGCCCTGATGTGCTGGGCTCTGTACCCTGATGTGCTGTGCCCTGATGTGCTGTACCCTGATGTGCTGTGCCCTGATGTGCAGGGCTCAGTACCCTGATGTGCACTGTGCCCAGATGTGCTGTACCCTGATGTTCTGTGCCCTGATGTGCTGGGCTCTGTACCCTGATGTGCTGTACCCTGATGTGCTGTGCCCTGTACCCTGATGTGCTGTGCCCTGGCCCGGTCTGGATAAAGTCCAGAGACACATTTTTGTCCCAGTCCAGCCCTGCTCTGTGCCCTGATGTGCTGTGCCCTGATGTGCTGTACCCTGATGTGCTGTACCCTGATGTGCTGTGCCCTGATGTGCTGGGCTCTGTACCCTGATGTGCTGTGCCCTGTACCCCGATGTGCTTTAACCTGATGTGCTGGGCTCTGTACCCTGATGTGCAGTGCCCTGTACCCTGATGTGCTGTGCCCTGATGTGCTGGGCTCTGTACCGTGCCCTGATGTGCACTGTACCCTGATGTGTTGTGCCCTGGGCCGGTCTGGATGAAGTCCAGGGCCACATTTTTGTCCCAGTCCAGCCCTGCACGTGGCATACCACATGAAATAAACATGTGCAACACATACATGTGCGAATGGCAGTCCACACAGGGTAGAAAAATATCAGACATCATATATACAATTTAACATGTGGTGTACCACCCAAACAGGCAAGGGAAAACATATCAACAATAGCCTTATCCTAACTATCTATCTAATATATACAGTAATAAATGGCATGAATATTTAGCATTATTATACATGTTGGGTCACTGTCTCTCCTTGTCCAAGGAAGACGCAATGGTGCAGGAACACCTGAAAGAGAAAATAAACAGCTATGCAAATGCATCCTATCCATATGATAATAGTGCAATATGTACATACGTGAACCTTAAAAGGGTTGTTAAGTGTCCTCAATCGAGAACAGCTGAGCAGTGTAAATATACCCTATAACATGTCTGAATAGGGTTGCAACCTTTTCTTCAAGCTAAACCCAAACACTTTTGCGGCACAGGGCAATTTTTTTTTTGCAGTAAACACTATAGGATTATAAAAGACCTTGGATACATTTGGGTGCCCCAAGGGGAGTAGTACTGTAGTCCACAGAGTGTGCCAGTGGGTGTGGCCAAATTGCTCTTGCTGACATCACCCCACCCTTCAGTGATGCCAAACCGGCCCCCACACAGCCGCCCACATCGACAACAGATTTGTGTATGAATATCTTGGTTACTTGGGGAGCCACAGCCTGGTCTGAATAATGTGTCCGGGTTTCAGGTGGACTGAAACCTGGACACATGATTCAAAACCCGAACTGTCTGGGTGAATCCTGGACAGGTGGCAACCCTATGTCTGAACCATACACACGTGAATAAATGTGGGCCTCATTCTCATCCAAGAATGCTACTCCTTTCACAATTATCCTACAAACTTTCTTAGCATGTACTATAGATGAACACATAATATGAATGAGGGCTTACTCAGGCTGGCACTTCTCACACCACCTGGTGGCCAACATGCGGCACTGGGCAGTCCATTATTCAGTAGTAGTGATGAGTTGAACACCCCCCAGTTCAGTTTGCACCAGAACCTGCGAACGGACCGAAAGTTCGCGCAAACTTTAGAACCCCATTAAAGTCTATGGGACTCGAACATTGTAAATCAAAATGCTAATTTTAAAGGCTAATATGCAAGTTATTGTCCTAAAAAGGGTTTGGGGACCCGGGTTCTGCCCCAGAGGACATGTATCAATGCAAAAAAAGTTTTAAAAACGGCCGTTTTTTCGGGAGCAGTGATTTTAATGATGCTTAAAGTAAAAAAAAAAAGTAAAATATTCCTTTAAATATAGTACCTGGGGGTTGTCTATAGTATGCCTGTAAAGTGGAGTGTGTTTCCCGTGCTTAGAACAGTCCCTGCACTAAATGACATTTTTAAAGGAATAAAAGTCATTTAAAACTGCTTGCGGCTTTAATGTAATGTCGGGTCCCGGCAATATGGATGAAAATCAGTGAGACAAATGGCATGGGTACTCCCCCCCCCCAGTCCATTACCAGGCCCTTTGGATCTTGTATGGATATTAAGGGGAACCCCGCACCCAAATTAAAAAAAGGAAAGGTGTGGGGCCCCCAGGCCCTATATACTCTGAACAGCAGTATACAGGCGGTGCAAACAAGACAGGGACTGTAGGTTTGTTGTTAAGTAGAATCTGTTTGTAATTTTGAACTGGTACATTTTTAAAGTGTAGCTCCAGCCAAAAAAATCTATTTTTAAGCTTTTTGGAAAACATGGGGAAGGGTTATCACCCCTGTAACATTTGTTTTGCTGTCTGTGCACGTCTTCAGAAGATTTCACCTCACTTTCTGTCCCAATGACAAATGTTTTTTGAAAATTTGGGGTTTTTAGTGAAACAAGGATTGGTGATAAAGCATCAGTGAAGAGGAGACACGTTTTTCCCATATTAACTCTAATGCCCTGTACAAATGGTCGGACATTAATCGGACATTCCGACAACAAAATCCATGGATTTTTTCCGACGGATGTTGGCTCAAACTTGTCTTGTATACACACGGTCACACAAAGTTGTCGGAAAATCCGATCGTTCTGAACGCGGTGACGTAAAACACGTACGTCGGGACTATAAACGTGGCAGTAGCCAATAGCTTTCGTCTCTTAATTTATTCTGAGCATGCGTGGCACTTTGTGCGTCGGATTTGTGTACACACACGATCGGAATTTCCGACAACGGATTTTGTTGTCGAAAAATTTTATAGCAAGCTCTCAAACTTTGTGTGTCGGAAATTCCTATGGAAAATGTGTGATGGAGCCTACACACGGTCTGAATTTCCAACAACAAGGTCCTATCACACATTTTCCATCAGAAAATCCTATCGTGTGTACAGGGCATAACAGGAGAGAATTTCCCTTCCTAGGGGTAGATTTCATCTCACTTCCTGTTGTTATCTTCCGTTTGCAAGTAGGAGTCATTTGTAAGTTGGATGTTTGAAAGTAGGGGCCTGCCCTATATACTCTGCAGAAATTGGGGCCTTAGGTGTTGGTGTTGCCACAACACTGTAAGCCCCCACAGTTACTCTTGGTGGGCGCAGAAACGGGCCGTGCTGTGAAATATTAGATCAAGAATTGTAATTACATGCCATTGTTGAACAGTGGTAGAAATATTGGGCCTTTGGTGGTGGTGGTGGTGGTGCTGGTGCCACAACACTGTAAGTCCTCACAGTTACTCTTGGTGGGCGCTGGAATGGGCCCTGCTGTGAAATATTATATCAAGAATCGTAATTACATGCACCTGTTAAACAGGGGTAGAAAAATTGGAACTTTGGTGGTGGTGGTGGTGTTGCCACAACACTGTAAGCCCTCACAGTTACTCTTGGTGGGCGTAGGAATGGGCCCTGCTGTGCAATATTAGATCAAAAATTGTAATTACATGTCCCTGTTGAACAGAGGCAGAAAAATTGGGCCTTAGGCACTGGTGCCACAACACTGCAACCCCTCACAGATGCTATATTTGGAGCGCAGGAATGAGCCCTGCTGCAAAGTATTGCATCAAAAATTGTAATTACACGCCCCTGTTAAACAGGGGCTGAAAAATTGGGCCTTGGGCACTGGTGCTGGTGCCACAACACTGCAACCCCTCACAGATACTATAGTTGGAGCGCAGGAATGAGCCCTGCTGCAAAGTATTGCATCAAAAATTGTAATTCAACGCCCCTATTAAACAGGGGCAGAAAAATTGGGACTTAGCCACTGCTGCCACAACACTGCAACCCCTCAGAGATACTATAGTTGGAGCGCAGGAATGCGCCCTGCTGCAAAGTATTGCATCAAAAATTGTAATTACACGCCCCTGTTAAACAGGAGCTGAAAAAATGTGCCTTGGCCACTGGTGGTGGTGCCCAGAACCAAAAATGTTCTTACAAGCTATCAGCATGAAAATTGAGGAGGAAGAGGATTGTCACTCAGCATAACAGGGTAGTCACTCAGCATCAGCATAGGCAGTCTTGAAGGTATCTCACATTTTTAAAAAAATCAATCGGTTACATCAGCATCAGGTGCTTGGTAGCTGAAGATCCAAGACTGATTCATTTTTATGAAGGTCAGCCGATCGACCGATTTGGTGGACAGGCGCACCCTGTGATCGCTTACAAAGCCCCCAGCAGCACTGAATGTGCATTCCTGAAAAAACGCTGGATGCAGGACAGACCAGTAGCTCAACTGCAAACTGTGCAAGCTCTGGCCAGTGATCCATCCTCAAGACCCAGTAACCCAGAGGATTTTCGGTGGGAAAGGTGTCCAAGTCTGATCTTGCCCCTAGGTAATCCTGCACCATGTGAATCAGACGCTGGCGATGGTTGCTGGAACCGATCAGACCTTAGGGCTGCGGACTAAAAAACGCATCGGTCAGACAGCCACCTTCTCCACCACTCCTTTTGTGACTGACTGAAGCCTCAGCAACACGTTGTCGAGGAGGACCAGGAAATTGTAACCTCCCAAGCTCTGGAAACGCTTTGCACAAACCTTTCTGCAAGGCCTCCCGTAGATGTTTCATCCTCTGCTCCCTCTGCGAAGGCAAGATAAGGTCCGCAACCTTACCTTTGTAACGTGGATCAAGGAGGGTTGCCAGCCAGTAATCAACCCTCCCCTTGATACCACGAATATGAGGATCCTTCTGCAGGCTTTGCAGGATCAGGGAGGCCATGCAGTGTAGGTTTGCTGAGGCATTCGGTCCAGTGTCCTCTGAGTCACTAAGGACGACATAATCTGCAGCCACCTCCTCCCAGCCACGTAAAAGTCCATGGGTTTCTTCAGACTGTAAATGATCCCTTGAAGACTGCTGCTGATGCTGAGTGTCAGGCTCCACCTCCATGGTGACACAATCCTTCTCCTCCTTGTCCTTTTCCTGTGTGATCGGTGGGCACGCAGGAAAACTGTCTAGATAAAGGGGGCCTTGGGAGGTAAGGAAGTCCTCCTCTTCCTCCCTCTGTTCTACCTCAAGTACCCTGTCCATAATTCCACGCAGCGTGTGCTCCAACAGGTGGACAAGAGGGACAGTGTCACTGATGCATGCACTGTCACTGCTCACCATCCTCGTGGCCTCCTCGCATGGTGACAGGACAGTGCCTGCATCCCTGATCATAGCCCACTGGCGTGGGGAAAAAACCAAGGTCCCCTGACCCTGTCCTGGTGCCATAGTCGCATAGGTACTCATTGATGGCCCTCTGCTGCATGTGCAGCTGCTGCAGCAGCATGGCCAATGTTGAGTTCCACCTGGTGGGCATGTCACAGATTAGACAGTTCTTGGGCAGGCTAAATTCCTTTTGGAGGTCAGCCAGCCGAGCACTGACATTATATGACCTGTGGAAATGCACACAGACTTTCCGTGCCTGCCTCAGGACATCCTGTAAGCCCGGGTACCTGCCCAAGAACCACTGCACCACCAAGTTAAGGACATGAGCCAAACAGGGCACATGGGTCAGTTGTCGCTGTCGGAGGGCGGAGAGGAGGTTGGTGCCATTGTCGAAAACCACCATACCTGGCTTAAGCTGGCATGGCGTCAACCACCTCTGAACCTGCCGCTGCAGAGCAGACAGAATCTCTGCCCCAGTGTGGCTCCTGTCCAGCAAGCACACCAGCTCAAGCACCGCATGGCATCTTTTTGCCTGCGTGCTTGCGTAGCCCCTTGAACACCTACGGAGCACCGCTGGTTCCAAGGACAAATCAGCACAGGAAGAGGCCATGGAGGAAGAAGAAGAGGAGGGGGTGGAGGAGAGAGGTCTGGCAGAATCAACACTAGTAGAATTTTGGAGGCGTAGTGGTGGAACAACCTCCAACACTACTGAACCCTGTCCTGCATCCTTCCCAGCTGCCAGAAGAGTCACCCAGTGCGCGGTGAAAGATAGGTAACATCCCTGTCCATGCCTGCTGGACCATGAGTCAGCGGTAATATGCACCTTACCGCTGACCGCCCTGTCCAGCGAGGCCAAGAGATTGCCTTCCACATGCCGGTAAAGAGCCAGAATTGCCTTCTGTGAGAAAAATTGGTATTTGGGAACCTGCTACTGAGGAACCGCACATTCCACAAACTCACGGAAGGGGGCAGAGTTTACCAACTGAAAAGGCAGCAGTTGAAGTGCTAGCAATTTAGCCAAGCTAGCATTAAACCGCTGGGCATGTGGATGGCTGGGGAGGAACTTCTTTCGGCGGTGCAGAAGCTGTGGCATGGAAATTTGCCTGGTACAATCTGATGTCGGTGTACCGATAGCAGATTGCCCGCAAGTACTTGGCTGTGACATACCTAATTCTACACCTTCATTCCTCTCAGTGCAGTTTTCAGAGAGGACTGAAGGTATAGTGTGGTTGGAGATCCCAGCTGATGAGGAGCAAGGAGAGGTCCGGTTTGTTCTTTGGTGTGGGTCTTTTAAGTACGCTTGCCAACGAACTGCATGGCAGGTTGACATATGTCTGGTCAAGCATGTGGTTCCTAAGCGGGTGATGTTTTGGCCACATGAGATACGCTTGAGACATATGTTGCAAATAGCAGCGGTGGGATCTGATGCACTCGTCTCAAAAAAGGCCCACACCAAAGAATTTTTGGAATAATGCGCAGAGACAGCAGCGCCCTGCACATGCGGAGCTCTGTGGTGTGATGCAGTTGGTGTGCTGCCCTTAAGCTGGCCCCTGGAGGGCATGCTGCCTCATTGGAGATGTTCCTCCTCCTCCTCCTCTCTCCTATCAGGCACCCACGTGCAGTCAGTGACCTCATCATCCCCTCTTTCCTCATCACTGGAGCAAACCTGGCAGTATGCTGCAGCTGGGGGAACATGACTGCCAGATTGCTGTCCTTGTTGGGCACCCCCTCTCTCTGGGCTCATGTTACTGCCTTGCTCTAGCTGGGTACCATCATCGAAGCCTTCAAAACGCTGGGCATCCTCCTGGAGCATGTACCCAACACTGTGGTCAAACAGTTCGGGGGACTCCTCAGGAGTACATGGTGGGGCTAGGGAAGGAGTGACTGATGCCATTGAGCTGAGGGAAGAAGCCACGTTAGCAGCTGCTTTGCCAGACAAAGTACCCTGAGCCTGGGTGAGAGAGGATGAGGAGGATGAGGATGGCTTGGTCATCCACTCTACCAAGTCTTCCGCATGTTTCGGCTCAACACGGCCAGCTGCCGAAAAAAAGGCCAAGCGTGTCCCACGGCCACGTGCTGATGAGGACATCAAATTTGTGGCAAATGTCCCTGCCACAGCTGCTGCACCGCCGAAAGAAGTTCCTCCCCAGCCATCCACATGCACACTGTGCAGAGGACGCACTACACTAACTGTAAATACTGCAGCTGCCTGCCTGTGGTACTAATAGGATCAGAAGAACACCACTAATTTTCTTCAGGTAGCTTTAGGTGCACACTATGCAGAGGACACAGTACACTAACTGTCAATACTGCAGCTGCCTGCCTGTGGTATTAATAGGATCAGAACAACAGCAATTGTCTTCAGGTAGCTTTAGGTGCACACTGTGCAGAGGATGCACTACACTAACTGTAAATACTGCAGCTGCCTGCCAGTGGTATTAATAGGATCAGAACAACAGCAATTGTCTTCAGGTAGTTTGAGGCACGACCAGCACTGTTGCCTCTAGACATAGCCTGCTTGCCCTCTTTTATTGGCTTGTGACTGTCTGCCTCTCCTTGTTGGCCTTCCAGACATACTAATGGCCTGCAGTGAGATGTAGCTGCACAAAAGCTGGGATGTATATATATACTGATACTGCAGCTAGCAGAATCAACTGCCTACCTGTAGTATTATTAGTATGAGAATGCCAGCAATTGTCTTCAGGTAGCTTTAGGTGCACACTGTGCAGAGGACGCACTACATCAACTGTAAATACTGCAGCTGCCTGTCTGTGGTACTAATAGGATCAGAACAACAGCAATTGTCTTCAGGTAGATTTAGGTGCACACTGTGCATAGGACACAGAACACTAACTGTAAATACTGCAGCTGCCTGCCTGTGGTATTAATAGGGTGAGAACAACAGCAATTGTCTTCAGGTAGTTTTAGGTGCACACTGTGCAGAGGACACAGTACACTAACTGTAAATATGCAGCTGCCTGCCTGTGGTATTAATAGGATCAGAAAAACAGCAATTGTCTTCAGGTAGCTTTAGGTGCACACTGTGCAGAGGACACAGTACACTATCTGTAAATACTGCAGCTGCCTGCCTGTGATATTAATAGGATCAGAACAACATCAATTGTCTTCAGGTAGCTTCAGGTGCACACTGTGCAGAGGACGCAGTACACTTACTGTAAATACTGCAGCTGCCTGCCTGTGGTACTAATAGGATCAGAAGAACACCACTAATTTTCTTCAGGTAGCTTTAGGTGCACACTGTGCAGAGGACACAGTACATCAACTGTAAATACTGCAGCTGCCTGCCAGTGGTATTAATAGGATCAGAACAACAGCAATTGTCTTCAGGTAGTTTTAGGTGCACACTGTGCAGAGGACGCACTACACTAACTGTAAATACTGCAGCTGCCTGCCTGTGGTACTAATAGGATCAGAAGAACACCAACAATTTTCTTCAGGTAGCTGTAAATACTGTAAAAACACCTGCCTGCCTGTCAGTAGGAAGAGAATAACAGGAATGGATCCAGCTAAACTGAATACAGTGTATATATATATATATATATATATATATATATATATATATATATATATATATATATATATATATATATATACATATATATATATATATATATATATATATATATATATATATATATATATATATATATATATATATATATTCACAGAGAGTGTTGCCCTGCCAGGGTTCAGAAGGAGGATGTGACCCAGAATTCTCAACCAGACAGGTTGAGGGGCTCAATGGAGCATGTAACATGAAGAGGAAACTGGCCTTTCAGTTTCCTCAGTGTTTTGTAAAGTCCACTTTGGGACCTGGAGCTCGGGGATTTCTGAGAGATCCGGGTGGGATGAAATCCCTAGTCCTGGGTCCTGATTTTGAGAACAGCCAGCATACTGATTGGTCAGGTGTGTGCTGGGTTTTTAGTAGTAACCTGGCCATGGTTCTGGGCTCCACCCCGGCAGATAGGAAGTCTGAGTACCAGGGGTCAGAAGGGCTCCACATGGGAGACAGTGCAGCAAGAGGCTGTTAGCTGTGTGCGTTGAAGGGCTTCAAAGCTGTGTGCATCAAGGTGGTCGGTGAAACAGTCTGTATGAGACAGACAAGGGCCTGGAGTGTAAGGCCAGAGCTGCAGTGCTACAAGTGAGAGCCAACTAGGCTGAATGTAGTTTTGTTTATGAAAAGGAATGCTGAAACCCCTGCGAGGGAAACATATCTTTGTTGAACTTTCTTTTAATAAAAATGGGCAAACAAAGCCCTTAAAAAGAAGAACCAGCAAGTGGCGGTGTCCTTCAAGCTCTACATTTGATGGTAATCCTTTACAATATAAGGGATTATATATATATATATATATATATATATACATACATACATATATACTCTATCTCAAATGACACTGTCTCTCTGTCTATCTCTCCGCCACCGCCGCAACACACTACGCAAGGCTGCCATGCAGACGGCCTTATGTAGTGTGGGGCGTGTACTAAACCCTCTGAGCCATAATTGGCCACAGCCACCCTGGCTTTGGCCAATTACGGCTCTCTGTACAGACGGCGCTGTAATTGGCCAAGCATGCGGGTCATAGTGCATGCTTGGTCAATCATCAGCCAGCAACAATGCACTGCGATGCCGAAGTGAATTATGGGCCGTGACGCGCCACTAGAATTTAGCGCGAACGGCCCATAACATTTGCAATTCGACGAACTCGTTAGACACGGTAAGAACTTTCACCCCCTTTCTTACCAGAGCTTATCCTATCTAGCTAACACCCCAGTGTCTTTGAATCGCCATCAATAGTGAAGTCCATCAATATTATCACTTGGGTGAAACATATTTCCCAGCAGTTTCTCTCCTTCTTAGGGATAACTCCGGGGATGGGTGGCACAGCTGCAATCAGGCAACAAGCAGACAGGCCATGGTGCAAGGGACCTCACTCCAGAACACAAGTCCCCTTGCAAGGATATTCTCGGTCTGTCCGCATGACAGCCGGGGACTAAGAAAGATCCCCTCATCAATTGAAGGAAACAACCTGCCGAACATCACAGGTCGCTTTTCAGAGGGAACCACATTGGCAATTCCACAGCACTGGCCAGCGCAACTCAAGTGGGCACTTCTTGTATCTGCCAGCAGCATTCAGTCCAGCACAATCTCAGCAGTACAGCCTTCAGGAATGTTCTCCACTAGCAATAACCTCTTTGCAGGGGTGAAGTGGCTTCCAGCATCCTTAACTCCACAGAGCACACATTTGTAATCCACAAGATTTGATGAACAGGTATAGTTCCGTAGTATTTACCAGTAATACCTGGGATCTGGCAACTTCAAATTCTCTCCTCTGGCATTTATGGTGGTGATGTAGTGCCGAATATCCTTAGTGATATATAAATTATTTTATTCCACGCTTAGGTATAGGCTGGGCTGCTGCATCCCCTGAGGAGCTCCAATTGGAGCACCAGTTTTGGAAAGAGGTTATATGAAAAAGTAGGTGGGTGGTGCTGCCAGTCACCTGAAGAGTGATCCTCCACAGTGAGTCATTCTTCTCTGGTGAAAGTGCTACAGATAGACACTACCGTCACCTGAAAGTGATCCTTCTAGTGAGTCACTCTTCTCAGATGAATAGTAAGTGGTAGATAGTGTGATATACCAATGTGTGATATAAATGTCTTTAAAGGACGTTCTCAGCCTATATCAAAAAGGTATGTTTCTAATACTCTATTTACGGAAATGTGTTCCAACCAATACCATAAAGGTCAATGTGCAAACCATAAAGGTCAATGTGCAAAATCTAATATTAAGAAAATTCAGATAGATAGATTTTCATCCTAAACAGATCATCACAGAAAAAAATATGAATGTGCAAGAAAAAAAAATTATAAACAAATGTAAAATATATATATATATAAATATATATATGGAAGAATAATTTATAAAGTCCAATCTTTAGCGGTGCAAAATTTCAAAATTTCAAGTGACTTGTGCTTATCCAAGGTGACCCACAGATCATGTGCAGCAAATTAAGTGACTTCCATGCTCCCCTTCAGTTCCCCACTCACCAGATCCTTGCACCCCTGCAGGGGTAAAGCGCATGAGGTGAGTATAATGGCAGTATCCGGAGCAATCACCTCCTCTTTGGCACAGCAAACAATGGGGTATCCAGATCCTTATCTCCCTATGGGGGTGGGCCACTTGCAATTGGTAAAGTTGTAGTAATCACCTCCTCCATGGCAAACAGTAGAATATTCTCATGGATGAAAGAGACGGACACTCATAGTGTGAATCTAAATGGTTTGTTTATTAAAAGTATATATAAAAGTATATCAAAAACAAGACTTGACGCAGTCAAGTGTAAAGGCTGGGGGAGGGGGGGTGTGTTACCTACCTGACCCACACTGACCTACCTGACCTACCCAACCCAGACTAACCCTACCTGACCCACACTGACCTACCTGACCCACACTGACCTACCTGACCCACATTGACCTACACTGACCTACCTGACATACACTGACCTACCTGACATACACTGACCTACCTGATGCGCACTGACCCACACTGACCTACCTGACATACACTGACCTACCTGACAAACACTGATCTACCTGATGCGCACTGACCCACACTGACCTACCTGACATACACTGACCTACCTGACAAACACTGACCTACCTGACACACACTGACATGTACTGACCTACCTGACACACACTTACATACACTGACCTACACTGACCTACCTGACACACACTGACCTACACTGACCAACACTGACCTACCTGACCTACACTGACCTACCTGGTGCGCACTGATCCACACTGACCTACCTTACACTGACCTACCTGACACACACTGACATATACTGACCTACCTGACACACACTTACATACACTGACCTACACTGACCTACCTGACACACACTGACCTACACTGACCTACCTGACCTACACTGACCTACCTGATGCGCACTGACTCACACTGACCTACCTGACATACACTGACCTACCTGACACACAGTGACATATACTGACCTACCTGACACGCACTTACATACACTGACCTACACTGACCTACCTGACCTACACTGACCTACCTGATGCGCACTGACCCACACTGACCTACCTGACATACACTGACCTACCTGACACACACTGACATATACTGACCTACCTGACACACACTTACATATACTGACCTACACTGACCTACCTGACCTACACTGACCTACACTGACCTACCTGACCTACACTGACCTACCTGATGCGCACTGACCCACACTGACCTACCTGACACAAACTGACATATACTGACCTACCTGACACACACTTACATACACTGACCTACCTGACACACACTGACCTACACTGACCTACCTCACACACATTGACCTACCTGACACACACTGACCTACACTGACCTACCTGACACACACTGACCTACACTGACCTACCTGACCTACACTGACCTACCTGACCTACACTGACCTACACTGACCTACCTGACCCACACTGACCTACCTGACATACACTGACATACACTGACCTACCTGACACACACTGACATACACTGTAGTACCTGACACACACTGACACACACTGTCCTACCTGACATACACTGACCTACCTGACATACACTGACCCACCTACCTGACATACCTTACTCACACACACTGACCCACCTACCTGACACACACTGACCTACCTGACACACACTGACCTACCTGACCAGACTTCAGATGACGTGACCTCCTCCTGCAGCTCAGCGGTACGCCCATCACACAGTAGAGTAAACAGCAGGCACTCCAGGCAGCCAGAGCCAGGACAGGACAGAACAGCTGCCCGCCCGAGTGGGGATCTTCTGACAGTGGAGTGGCATCCACATTGTAATTCCTGCCTTCTGGAGCCTGCAGATCGGTCCCCGCTCATTGGCGGCGCTCGTGGCTAATAAGAGAACAGTGCACGTCCGAGACCCAGGGCTTTTTGGGGACCCACTTGGAGCCCAAGTGTGCAGCACTGAGATGTATCTTTCAGCTACCTTGGGTGACAATTTTGGAAAGTCCACCTGCAAAGGGATCTGAAGGAAACTTTGCACAGCCTCATCCACCCATTACGTTTCCTTGTCTAAGATCTCTTTCTCTGGGGGCGTGACTTCCGCTGACACAGGCGGATGTGATTAGCGGGAGCTCCGAGATCAGCCTTCTGAGCCTCCGTCAGGATCCTGTGTAGTCCCTGCTACCGAGATGGGAGGGCAAATAAATGGAGGACGTGGTGGTTTTTTTTTTCTTTTGTTTTGTTTGTTTGGTTTTTTCTTGTTTTTTTTTCTTCCCCCTGGCCTCAAACTCCCCCTTAAAAAGAATAGGAGGGGGGGTCGAGGAGTAGATAGGCTGAAATCGATACGAATTACCTATATAAGGGCAAAATGCACTATGTTGGTAATGCCCTAAAAAATTTAAATTGGATGAATGGAGATGAGTGGATGAATGGATGGGGTAGGCGGGAGTGGTATGTAGGTAAGGGGAAGGTCACGGGGGAAAGAATGAGAACTAGGATTTCTGGTGAAAAGAAGGGTAAAGATGCCCGGGCTATAGGATTCAGTCTCAATGGTTAACCCAGATTGGTCCAAATGACAGAATACCGGAGCAACTGGAAATGTATTTGGAGGCTCATGGAGATAGGAAAATGGGGGGCATGGCGTGGGATAGCTTTAAGGCATATATAAGAGGTATAACAAGATCCACAATATCATATATAAAACGATCCAATAGGCAGGAAGAAGAGGAATTGGAGCAGGAGTGTGCACAAGCAGAAACTGAGTTTATAACCAAACCCTCAAATATAAATCAGATAAGATGGGCAGGATTAGCGTGCCAGTATAAGAACCAATTAATAATTAATGTTAAACGTAAGAAGTTCCAGCAAAAACAAAAAAATTTTGAGCAAGGACACCAAGCTAACAAGATACTGAACTTTTTGATAAAACAACAGACTCCATCATTGGCGATTTTAGAAGTGAGAAATGAGAAAGGGGAGATGGTAAACACACTAGAGGAGATACTCATGAGCTTCCAAAAATATTATATCAGTATGTATACATCAACATTATACCGTACAGGAGAGGAGATAGAGGAATATTTGGGTGACTTAAACTTCCTCAAATTAACAGAAGAGCAAAAGGGGGAGCTGGAGAGAAATATAGAGGAAGAGGAAGTAAGAGAAGCTATCTTCTCTCTGGGGAAGGGTAAATTTCCAGGACCGGATGGTATACCGCTGGAATTGTACCAGCGATATGTGGAGATTATGGTACCAGCCCTAACCAAGATGTATAGAGAGATATTCCTTCAGGGAGAAATGTCACCCACCATGTATGAGGCAACAGTTATATTGATACCTAAACCCGATAAAGATAGAGCTGAATGTGCGTCATATAAACCAATTTCATTATTGAACATAGATTACAAAATCCTGGCAAAAATACTTGCCAAAAGGCTTAATGAAGTAATCTTATCCATTGTGGTAGATGACCAAACTGGATTTATGCCAGGGAAGTCCACCTCAATCAATATCAGAAGAACCCAATTTATGGTACAGATGAGGGAGCTTATTCTGGAGTCAAGTGCCTTGGCTTCGTTGGATACGGCCAGGGCATTTGACTCCGTAGAATGGGAATTCTTACAGACAGTATTGAAAAAAAAATGGATTTGGGGAAAAATTTAGAAAATGGGGAAAAATAATTTACAAACAACCATGTTCAAACCTACTAAGAAATGGGACACTATCTTCTACAATAAAATTATATAGGGGAATGAGACAGCGGTGCCCACTGTCCCCCCAGTTATTTGCCTTGGCAAATGAGGCACTGGCAAATAGATTTAGACAATCACAAAAGTATAAAGGGATTAAAGTGGGGGAAAAAGTTGAACATATAGGTTTATATGCTGATGATATCATACTATACATGGGGGACGGGTATACCTCCCTGAAGGAGGCGATGAAAATAATAGAAACATATGGGATATTTTCAGGACTCAAAATAAATTGGCAGAAATCCGCACTGATGCTGCTTGGAACAGGAAATGTAATGAGAGCCCAGACCCCATTAAAAATAGTCGAAGCATTTAAATACATAGGAATAAATATTACGTTAGATTCTGAAGAAGCCCTGAAAGTTAATATACTCCCCCTGGTAGAATTTGTTAGGAGAAAATTGGCAATATGGATAAAATTACCAATATCAATGGCGGGTAGAATCCAGCTGATTATTGCCTAAGTGCCTGTATCTTTTTGCACATTCCCCGGTAAAAATACCAAAACAGATATTTAAAGACCTGAACTCACAGATAACCAGATTCATTTGGGCATATGGTAGAAGCAAATTAAAACTTAATAAGCTACAAAGACCTAAAAATGCAGCAGGGTTGGCTTTGCCAGATTTATATTTATATTATCTGGCTGGGCAACTGAAGCATCTAAGATCCTGGGTAGGACAGGAGAAAAAAACAAGAATTGAGGAGTATTTACTAAGCAAGATGCAAGTAGAAGACCTCTTGGTAGGACTAGAAATAAAAGATCTGAGGAGGGTGGGAGTAAGAATTCCCCTCGTAAAATTAGCCAGAGTAGTCTGGAGGGAGGCAAGGAGGCTAACTGACTTCTTTGATATCCCACCAGATACTGCTTTGTGGAATAATCCAGCATTTGAGCATCTGGAAAAATTTGACGATAGTAAATTCTGGAAACAGAATGAGGTGATAAGTATTGGACAGGTGTATGAAAGAAATATAATAGTACCCTACGAAAAGTTATGTAAACTATATAATTTATCAAGTAAACAGTTTTTTAGATACCTTCAGCTCAGACAAGTGTTACAGATACAGTTTAGAGGAAAGGAATTAAAAATATCTAAATATATAGGCATTTTGAGATCGCAGGGACCAAAAGGGCTAGTAGTCAAACTTTATTCACACATGATACAGAGTAAAATAGGAGGGGAACCAATGGAAATAAGGAGTAAATGGCAAGTAGCTATACCAGACATGAGGGATCAGGAATGGGATGAAGTCTGCTCCTCCCATTTGAAAGTATCCCCAGCAACGAATAATAGTTTAATTCAGTTAAATATTGTATATCAGACTTATTTGGCCCCTAATAGGCTGTATAAAATGGGGAGAATGATTGCACCAAAGTGCACAAGATGTGGGCAAGAAGGGGCGGATTTCCTCCACATAATGTGGCACTGTGTCAACATAGAAAGATACTGGCAACGGGTGATCAGAAAAATAGGAAAAGTGCTAAATGAACCAATTATGGCCACAATTGAACTCTGTTTGTTGGGAATAAGAAGGGAGAAGAGAGGTAGTAATAAATATAATAGGATGTTCCTGCAGGAAGTATTCTTTCTCGCAAGAAAACAAATAGTAGAGAAATGGATACAGCCGAACCCACCGACAGTGACCCAGTGGGTGAGAGCAGTAAATCAGGTTTTACCATATGAAAGAATAATGTATGAACAAAGGGATAATATGCAGAGATTTGAGAATATATGGGCAAAGTGGAATAGATCATGTTTTACATTGGATATAGGAATACCTGAAAATGAAGTATAGAGTGACCATGGAGAGGGTGGAGGAGAGAGAATGGAGTGATTGATAGGAGAGAATGTAAATGCAAATAAAAATATATGAAGAATTGTATAAGGACATAAAATTGTTAAATTATGTGGATTAATTTGTACAAAATTTGTAATAAAGAGGATTGAAAAAAAGATCTCTTTCTCTAGGTGAGCTGGTACATAGGGATATAGGTTTAGCCATGGTGTTAGCACTACTGACAAACAATCCGCCAAATCACCCCACTGCTAGACTTCATGCATCCTTTCCAGAGGCAATGAACAGTCATTTGCAAGCTTTGTTTTCGTTGTTTTATTTGGGGGGGGGGGGGGTACAACTTGGATAGGGATTGGGATATGGGACGCCCATAAAATTAATCATTGCCATCATATTTACAGATTTCAGTATACTTTGATCATAGTTAGAGCCTGAAGATTGAATGTGCATACTTGACTAAGTGGAAATCTTCTCCTGCAGCTCCCTGCAGACTGTTACTCCCTTTGCATCTCAATGCAGACTATTGCTTCCTCTGCATCTCCATGCAGACTGCTGTTCCTAAAGAGTTCTCCATCCGTCACCATGTGAGGGATAGAAACATCACCTTTGACCGTGTAAAAGTAACGGTCTTAGATCACTTCATATCCTGCCCAAACTTGCTTCCTCTTGCACAACTGGTTTCCTCCTGCACAACTTATAATTACATTTGAGGTATATAACACATCCTCTTCTAATGGCTATGAAGAACTCACTCTGAATAAGACCCTCTTCTGGCTCTGGTGACTCGCTGCTACTAGGCCTGAGGCCTGCAGAATCTCTCCTCGGAGGCCCAGTAGGTTAAAGTCTATTTTCTAGGAATAGGACTACTGTTCACAGCCAGTCCAATGCGCAAACCAAGTGCCAGCTGGCCACACTGATTTGACACAACTTCCCACAGTCTCTTCTCTGATGCAGGACTCTTCACCATCCACAATGTGCATGATAAAGCCTCTGCTAGTTACCGTGTAAAAGCAGAGTTCCCTTCCAGATTCCCTGGCACCTCCAGCCATCCACTGTGGTAACACTCACCAACCTTCCAGCCCTGAGTCCTTGATGAGGAACTTGTCTGGACAATGTGTTCTGACAACTTCTCCTGCCCCTCTGCTCCAGGAGATCCCTGCCACTGACCGTGTGGTGACAGAGACATTGCCAATGACCGTGTAGAGGCAATGTTCCCTCACAGTTCTCCCTGAGGATCCTCCTGCAATCGCTACACCCCAGGTCTCGGGGCTGAACGCAGAGAGCAGCGGCTTGGCTTGGTTGCCCCCATAGCAAGTTGCTTGCTGTGGGGGCACTCAGCTGGAAGGAGGGGCCAGGAGCCCTGATGGGGGACTCGAGAAGAGGAAGATCTGGGCTGCTCTTTGCAAAACTATTGCACAGAGTAGTATGTATGACATATTTGTTATTTTTAACCAAAAAAAAAAGACTTTAGAATAACTTTAAATTGTGTCTCTCATGTCTGTCTGGAGTTCAGCTTTAACAATTTTAAAATAAAACTGACTTAAATCAATTATAGATTTAACTAAACAAGAAATAGTGTATGCAATCACATGGATCAGAAGATAAGAACACTCACTGATTTACAGCAAAGACTGAGAGTCCAACCACGGTCCTTTGTTTCTGATGGAATCGATTTTCCTCCTCAGAGTCGTAGGTTCCCTCCCACACGATGGGAGCTCCCCAAGATGTTGCAGTGGGTACATTAGGAAAGCAGCTGAAAGGACATGAGATGACTCAGTGACACAAGCAAATTTAGATTACTGCTACAGATTAATAACGGTTGTTGTAGATACTAGATGAGTCTCCTGATGGATATGACTGGTGCAGACAATATCCCCTGACATCACCAACGGGACAAATATAATATTTAGTGAATGTAATGCTACAGAAAACTATCAGACTGCAGACATGCAACAGGAGATGGTCCACAGCCAGCCCCCCCTTTCCAAGAGGGACCCCCTCATTCCACAGCCAGGGATCCCCTTTCTCATTCCACAGTAAGGGACCCCCTTATTCAATAGCCAGGGAATCCCCTCCCTCATTCAGCAGCCAACCCCCCCTCATTTCACAGCAAAGGGACCCCCTCATTCAATAGCCAGGGACCCCCCTCATTGCAAAGCCAGGTACCTCCTTCCTTATTTCACAGCAAGGGACCCCCCTTCTCATTCCACAGCCAGGGAAATCTCCCTCATTCCACAACCATGGACCCCCCTCATTCCACAGCCAGGGACCCCCCCGCATTCCACAGCAAGGGACCCCCCCCAACAGGGGCGTTGCCAAGTCTACAAAAGATCGGGGGCTAGAGCATATAGCAGCGAAGTAAAGAAAGTAATACGCTTGGGCGGGCATACACATGTACATAATATACGTGTGTGTGTGTGTATGTGTGATATAGATATATATATATATATATATATATATATATATATATATATTATCGTTACATATTTGAGTGTGGATTCCCCCTTACATCAGGGTCCCCGGAGAGCCCCCCTTACATCATAGTTACATAGTTAGTCAGGTTGAAAAAAGACACAAGTCCATCCAGTTCAACCATAAAAAATAAATAATTAAATAAATATATTAAAAATATCATACAATCCCATATACCCACAGTTGATCCAGAGGAAGGAGAAACAACCCAGAAAAGCATGATCCAATTTGCTACAGCAGGAGAAAAAATTCCTTCCTGATCCCAGAGAGGCAATCAGATTTTCCCTGGATCAACTTTACCTATAAATGTTAGTACACAGTTATATTATGTACATTTAGGAAGGAATCCAGGCCTTTCTTAAAGCAATCTACTGAGCTGGCCAGAGCCACCTCTGGAGGGAGTCTATTTCCATTCACTGGAAACAAGATTCATCTTCAGTAAAGGTAAATTGAATCCAGTCCAAATATATTATCTTGGAGAGGATCTTCACCCTTGAAAGAAAAAAATAAAAGTCTTTTAATAAAAAGGACGCTTACCTATCCAGGGATCTTTAAAATTAAGTGCCCCAGGGATTTTATGGGCAAGGAAGGGGTAAGCCAGAATGAAAAGGAGTAATATCGTAAAAAAAGTATAAATTTATTGAATAAATAAAATAAAATAAAAAGTTAATAAGTCTTTTAGTTTTTTTTTTCTTTGTTTAAAAAAAATATATATATACATATATATATATATATATATATATATATATATATATATATATATATATATACGCTAAATAACAAAAAAAGCTAAAAAAAAATTTAAACTCTAAAAGACTTTTTAAAAACCTTTTATTAATTTTTTATTTACTATTTAAACTCAATGTGGGTGCCTTAGACACACTGTTTCTCCTTGGCCTCCTGACGCATCGAGACTCCCCAGTACACAGGGGCCCCCTAATGCTTTACTTACACTTCAAGGAACAGCCCACCTCCACTACAACCCACCTTCACCTGCCTAGTGACGGCCTATGTGCCATCCCGGGCATGCGTGCATGTCTCCTTCCATCAGACCAGCACTGATCACCCATCTGTTGTGTCGGCGGCTCTGTCGGCGTCTGGCGTGATCGCGTCTTATGACGCGGTCACACCGGACGTCGCTTAAGCCGAGAGATCACTCATGTGATACCTCTCTGACAGGAATAGGTGATTAATTTAATGGGTACAATGATCACTGCCTTAAATGCTCCCTTCTATTGATTTATATACCTGGTTGGATGGGTGGATACCTTTACACAGCTCCTTATAAACATGGTAAGTCCAAACCCCTTGAAGAAGGAATTGACTACTTACACCCCCCATCTCCGAAACATGTTGGGATCATCTGTGACCACACATTTACTGTAACCTCCATTTTTGAGGCTAGTATGTTCCAGTATTCAGTTGCTGTTCTATTTGACCATGTTCAAATGCATTGTTTTTAGGTGTACATACTTGTGCATTTTTCAATATATATGTATATTGAATAAATTTATACTTTTTTACGATATTACTCCTTTTCATTCTGGCTTACCTTCCTTGCCCATAAAATCTCTGGGGCACTTAATTTTTAAAGTTTCTCTTTATTTGGGATGTGGCAAGGATTGCCAGCTATATAATCCTGATTGGTTTCTCTTCTTAGTTTTTTTTTTTTTTTACCTATCCAGGTATCCAGTGCTGTCCTCACCTGGGGCCTGTTTTTTGCCTGTCCTCTGGGCCCCGACATGTTTACTGAGGGAAGCTGGCTGTGACTCCTTGCAACTTCACAGTCGGCTTCCCACTGTGCATACGCGAGCCGCTTTGTGCTTTTTTAATGGTCCTGCAGCCTTCTGGGACCTGTGATGTGTACCAGAAGGCTGTGGGCAAAAGGGGGGGGTGGATTTTTATTTGGATTGCCTAGGCAATCCGAGAGGAACTGAGAGCTGGTACTTATCACAAAAAAATATATATATATTGTGCCAAATGTGGATGTGGTAGAGGTTCGGGAAGGAGGACATAAAGCGGAACTTCACCCTTAGGTGTCCGTTTATGAAGCAGTGATCAGCGGTGATCCCAAGGATCGCCGCTGATCACAGTCCATAAACAGTTTATCAAACAGTGATAATCGAGGGAGAACATGTTTGAACTTGTTCTCCCGCCGATTATCTCTACACACGGAGAATCCCCATGAATGACACAGTAACGGCCAGTTTATGAAGCGGTGATCTCACCGCTTCACTGGCGATCTGTGTCAGAATTCACACTCCCAGGTTCACCAGCTCAGAGGTGGTGAATCGGGGAGTGAAGAGGAAATCTTGGGGGATCTGAGGGGGAAGGAGGAAGATTTTTAACTTCCTTATGCCTCGTTCAGACCCCCCAACACTGTAAGCATGTCCCCCTGTCATATTTATGTGTATACATATATATACATATATACATATAATGTGTATATGTATATATATATCATGTGTGTGTATATACATGTATATATAATGTGTGTGTGTGTATACATATGTATTTAATGTAGGGGGACTCATTATTTTATTAACAGTAATCCACCCTGTCTGTCCGTGTATTGAGCGGTGATAATTTATCACTGCTTAATAAACTGACATCTCGGTATTCTGGTGCTGTAATCTCGTAAAGTCTCACGAGATTCCAGTATCAGGGGCCGTTCTCCACTATTTGAAGCATTTGTAGATCACTTCACTCCTCCAAAGGTGAAGCGATCTACAAAGCTTCATAAACAGGCACACAGAGGAGAAAAATCTTCACTGTGAATGCCGGAGAACGAAGCAGTGAATAGATTTCACTGCTTCATAAATGGACACCTTAGGCTCCATTCACACATGATTGCAGGTGGAATCACGTTTGTGATTGCAGCACAATTTACTGCGCGACAACCGCAGCAAAATCATGGCAAGATTGGGGTGCCATTAAGAAGTAATAGCATGGCAAACACATCCTTCGTTTTGCAGGGTTTTGCGGCGATTCCACCCAGGTGTGAATGGAGCCTAAAGTCGAACTTTACCTGAGATGTAAAAAACTGCTAGCAAATACATAATTTTGGTAGAAGAGACTGAATGGGGTGGATTTACTAAGACAAAAAGACTGTGCAATTTGCAAGTGCAGTTGCACTCATTTTCCCCAGAGCTTAATAAATGCGGTAAAGCTTCACTTTGTAAAGAATACCCAGTCAGATGCTAGGAGAAAAAAAACTGTTTTGGATTGCACATCATTGGATTATGGAAATAAGCAGAGCTTTACCACATTTACTAAACTCTGGCGAAAATGAGTGCAACTGCATAGTCTGTTTGCATTTAGCATGTACAACCCCGGCATCTTACAGAGGTCAGGAGTAAGTAATGGGTTCCAGGATGAGTGAATTCCTTTACTAAAACTGGTGCACTCAGAATCTGGTGCAGCTGTGAATGGTAGCCAATCAGCATCTAACTTCAGCTTATTAAATTATGCCCGGAAGTCATACCTCCCAACATTTTGAGATGGGTATGAGGGACACCTATCAGCAAAAGTATGTAGGCATAGGACAGACCCTCTGCCATGCCCCCTTAAAGGAGAATTATACAAAAAAATTGAAAAAAAGTACTTTTTTAATCAGCACTATTCATTTGTACTCACTTTTGAGATTCAGAAATGCGGCAATTTTGAAATTTGATAAAGGGTTTAGCACTGGGAAACACTTTTTGAAAGATAACAAGTGCATTTTTTATACAATTATATGTATCAGACCAAAATGAGGGACAAATGAGGAGGACACAGGGACTTTGTTCCAAATCAGGGACAGTCCCTCGAAATCAGGGACAGTTGGGAGTTATGTGGAAGCAGTTTTCTATCCAGAGCTGCATCAGATTTTGCACTCTCCAGTTTTAGTAAATAACCCCATTAGAGTCAAAGTTAGGCAAATGAGTTGTATAAAAGTCCAACACAACTTAGTCCAGCCTGGCAGGTAGGCACACCCGTCCAGACCACCCCAGAAGAAGAGAATAACAAACATGCCTATGCTTGCCTGCTCTGTGCAATCATTTAGCACAGAGCAGGTAAGTATAAGCATGTTTGTTATTTTTATTAAAAAAAACAAAACAAAAAAAAACTGGGATTTACAACCCCTTTAAGGACTAAAAAGACTTCCTTCATTCATTTAACACTCCTTGACTTTTTTTTGTATTGTTTTGTCAATTGCATCAGTGCCCCTTTTTATTTTTGCGCCTGGATATGTTTGGGGTGTTAATGCCCTTTACAAACCCCTTTCTAGTTATCGAAGTCTTAAATAGATTCTGCCTGAGCCAAGATGGCTGCTGGAGTCACATGGGTCGTCAGCATCCAATCGGATAGCTGTCTCCCTGTGACCGCAGGACGTCTTAGAGGAACCAAATTCCTCACAACTTCCTTTCCCTTCTGCATTTCCGTTTCCCTTGAGCGCCACCTGCAGTGGATTGTACAGACTGCACCTGTCTACAAGGTGACTACAAGAGTTCTCCAGTAGAGTTCTCCAAGAGAGCGTAGAGCAGTACACATGACCGCAACTAATGTGCACTGCTTGTTCCAAACAAAGGGAGGGAGCTCACGGAGGACATTACAAGGAGACAGAAAAACACAGTAAGAAACAAAAATGAAAAATAAATCACAGGGCCATTTGGTAATTGATGTGTATGAACCATTTTTGGAGAATAAGGATAAAGTTTAGTGTCACTTTAACCACTTTCAGACCGCTCACTGCACATATACTGCAGCAGGGTGGCCCAGCTGCGGGAACTGACGTACCTGGGAGCGTGCCTGCGGGTCTGGCAGACTCATTGTCCACCGGCCACCCGTATTCATGGTACAGAGATTTGCCTATGTAAACAATTCAGATCCCCATTCTGGCAGGGGACAGCACTGAGATCGGCTGTTCCTAGTTATCAGGAGCAGAGATTTCTGTGTTGTCCCAGTAAGCCCATCCCCCATACAGTTAGAACACACCCAGGGAACACAGTTAACCCCTTCCCTGCCAGTGTAATTTATACATTGATCAGTGCATTATTTTTAGCACCGATCACTGTACTGGTGTCACTGGTCCCCAAAAAGTGTCACTTGGGGACAGATTTGTCCGCCACAATGTCGCAGTCCCGCTAAAAATTGTAGATCGTTGCCATTACCAGTAAAAACAATATTAAAAAAATAAAAGTCCATAAAACCAATCAATATACGCTTATTGTGATTATTTTTTTTTTTTATCAAAAATATATAGAAGAATACATATTGGCCTAAATTGGTGAATAAATATGTTTTTTAGATTTTTTTTTTGGATAAGTATTATAGCAGAAAGTAAAAAAATATTTTTATAGTAGTTTTTTTATATACCGTATTTATCGGCGTATAACACGCACTTTTTTCCCCTTAAAATCAGGGGAAAATCGCGGGTGCGTGTTATACGCCGATCCCCTGCGATCCGGAGCTGTCAGAATGAAAAAATCGCTGACCGCGATTTGAAAATGGCGCCGCCGGCGCCGAAATACGCAGCGCCGGTCCTCGGCTCTTCTCGGCGGCTTTCGGTTTCACTCGAGCGCCGCCCGAACCTAGCCGAGTATACTCGGCTAGTTTCGGATAGCTCCGCTCACCGTCCGAGTGAAACCGAAAGTAAACGAGAGCCGCCGAGAAGAGCCGAGGACCGGCTCTGTGTATTTCGGCGCCGGCGGCGCCATTTTCAAATCGCGGTCGGCGATTTTGAAGCTCACAGGCTTCAGCAAGGCTGGACTGGGGCAAGGCTGGACTGGGGCAAGGCTGGACTGGACACTGGGGAAGGCTGCACTGACATGGCTGCACTGACATGGCTGCACTAGCAAGGCTGCACTAGCAAGGCTGCACTAGCAAGGCTGCACTGGCAAGGCTGCACTGACATGGCTGCACTGGCAAGGCTGCACTGACATGGCTGCACTGACATGGCTGCACTGACATGGCTGCACTGACAAGGCTGCACTGGGGCAAGGCTGCACTGACAAGGCTGCACTGACAAGGCTGCACTGACAAGGCTGCACTGGGGCAAGGCTGCACTGAGAAGGCTGCAATGAAGGGCATTTAAATGTAAGTTTTTTTCCCTTCAACTTCCCTCCTAAAAGTTTTTTTTCCTTAAAATTCCCTCCTAAATTGAGGTGCGTCTTATACGGCGGTGCGTGTTATACGCCGATAAATACGGTAGTTGTTTTCTCAAAATTGTCAATTTTTTGTTTATAGCGCAAAAAATAAAAAAATGTTCACGACCGCGCAATTTTCAGTTAAATCGACGCAGTGCCGTATCGCAAAAAATGGCCTGGTCATTCAGGTGGTAAATCTTCCGGAGCTGAAGTGGTTAAATGAAGTTGCAGTTATACCATATTTCTGGAAATTTTACTCACTGTTATGCATAAAATGACCACTAGATGGCTACATGATTTTTTTTTTGGTCGCCTCCATAATATAGGATACAGTACTTTTTTTAAAGATAGGACTGACTTTGACAAAAGGCCAACAAAGAACAAGTTTGTGAATTGAGCCCTTTGTGAGATACAGTAAGGCCAGGAGCACAGCTAACCACTCAGGTATAGTGTGTTAAGCTGCACACATGTTTTCACAGATTAACCTCTTTAGCTCTGGAAGTTTTACAGCCCTTCATGACCAGGCCATTTTTTGTGATACGGCACTGCGTTACTTTAACTGACAATTGTGCGGTCCTGAAATGTAGTATACAAATAAAATTGATGTCCTTTTTCCCACAAATATAGCTTTCTTTTGGTGGTATTTGATCACCCCTGTGGTTTTTGTTTTTTGTGCTATAAATAAAAAAAGATCAACATGTTTGAAACAAAACCAATATTTAAAAGGTTATGCTAAGCATCCATCTTGCTCTGTCAGCCATCTTACATTCCATTTTACACAGTATGTACAGTTTGAATACCCCTTTAGCTTTCCAGAAAGTCTGTATCAGCATAAATTCTTCTTATCTAAGCTTTCAGCACATTCCTTTGTATTCAGCAGCTGAGAACAAAAGAACAAAGACTACTTGTTTTAACCATTTGTAACTGCATATGAAATTAACATCTACTGCGCATGTTTTATTATGACTATTCTGTGTAACTTGTAATTTCATATAAAAGACGCTAGGAAACAATACAGTCAATTTCCAGAATATAATATTGAATGCGTGTCGTTTGTTTTGGGACTTGGCTCCAGATATATCTGAAATTGCATAGTACATCGATTCGAGGTCTGAGAGGTTAAAGGGACCACCCTAGACACAGGATTAACCCTTTCAGCACTGGGGGCTTAACTGGGATGAAAGACTACTCTTAACAGTTTTGGTAAGTGAATCTTATTCTTATTGAGTGAAATTGACTTGCCGGGGTCCGTGTGGCTTCCACCCCATAGAGATTACTGTTGGGCTATAGAACCTCTCATAAGTAGAGATAAAAGTTGACCGTAAACAAGGTTGTGAATTTATTGTATGTCCAAACACTCTTGAGCTTGTTCAAAATCTGTTAGGGAAATTAAGTTGAGATATTGTACGACTTGCACTGCTAGGTGGCAGTCAAGCACTGTGAATTGTTCTGTTTTCCTAGGATAATGGGAAAAGCTCAAGGTAAAATATCGTTACCAAATGTAGGTGAAAGTTGTAAGGATTTTGTAGCCAGAGTATGTGGGACGGATTACTACCTCGTTAACCCTTGGGTGGATCATATGGCAGGATGGACAGAAGGTCTAGGCAGCTGTAGTCCCTTTCCCCGGGACAGCGCATATAGCCCCTTTCATACGGACATGATAAAAGGTCTCTGTCTAAATGACAAAGACGCATGGCCATATTATGGTCTGGATCCCCAATGGGATAAGGACTATATGCGAAAGGGAGGAGAAAATTGGTTGACATACGCTCCCTATTGGTATGATAGGACAAATAAGAAAATTAAAGCGGAGTTCCACACAAAAATGGAACTTCCGCTTTTCGGAACCCTCCCCCCCTCCGGTGTCACATTTGGCACCTTTCAGGGGGGAGGGGCGTGCAGATACCTGTCTAAGACAGGTATTTGCACCCACTTCCGGCATAGACTCCCATGGGAGTCTATGCCTCTTCCCGTCCCGACCGCGCTGTCTGCTGGGAACACAAAGCTCCCAGGAGAGAACGGGGACCACTAGGGACGCGCAGCGCGTCCTGCGCATGCACAGTAGGGAACCGGGAAGTGAAGCCGCAATGCTTCACTTCCTGATTCCCTCACCTAGGATGGCGGCGGCAGCTGCCGACATCGCTGGACCCTGGGACAGGTGAGTGGGCATGTATTAAAAGTCAGCAGCTGCAGTATTTGTAGCTGCTGGCTTTTAATATCTTTTTTTTTAGCGGTGTGGGTGAACCCCCACTTTAAACCTCCCAAAATACAGGATAAAGATCCAGCTTCAGAGAAGAAACATGAGTTAGAGAGATCTCTAAACCATGGAAGCTTCGTCACCCTGCCCAGCCCTATAATACTACTACAACTCCCACTGCCCCGAAAGGTTTAAACCCAAGTTTGAGTCCTGAGGACTTAGATTTGCTAGCAGGTTACCATGTTACACAAACCAACAACCCTAACCCTAATCTTCCAAATCCTGTTCCCCAAAGACCACAGGCACCACCTTCCACAACAACCACAGCAACAGGCAGACAGAACAGCCGTAGTTTCATCCACAGTAAGAGATACAGAGGAAGAGTCGGATGTTGAGGAAGGTAAGGATAGTGAAGCAACGGGAAGATCCCTTATTACTAGTGTTACTGACATATCTGGTATAACTAACATAATAAGCCCATCAGGAAAACAAAATGAAACTAGAGCTCAAAGGATACAGCGGAAAGAGAAAGAAGCGGCCGCTGCAACTCAGCAGCTGCCCTTCATGACCGTAGGTGACAGTCTAGTAAAGAAAGTTATAGAGATTGAAGACATAAATCACATAGTTAAAAACTGCCCTAAACCCATTGTCTCTGCACCTGCCACTCTCGCCTGAAAAGAGATTTTAAAGGCAGAAACTACACACAGGTATGATATGAGGTTAATTATTGAGGGTGTTGTAGGGACAGGTACAGGTTGGGACTGGACCAAGGTCGGAACTATATCTACTGTAGAACCGGCATGTACACCTGCAACTGATTACAAGCTTAACACAGAACAAGGGAGAGATGACATGTGGACTGAATTAACAACTCACATGTTAGAGATTTTTAAACCAAAATCTTCATTGCCCACCACCATAGCATGCAAACAAAAGACAGGAGAATCAGTTCTTGAAAAGATTTTTTGGAAAAGATTCAATGATGTGTGGACACAGGAAGCCGGTTTGGGTTTTCTGCCAGCTATGGATCCATTATTGATCCAGACTTTCCTGAGTAATCTCAAACCCCACTTAGTGGTCCCAGTCAAACAAATGATTACTGAATGGTCAACCCTTCCTAGAACTGACTTTGGCAAAGCACTTTCACAGAAAGATGCAGCAGGTTGTTTGATATACCAAAACCATCACCTGTCTCCACACAACATTTCCAAGGAAATATGAAGGGAAACTTTAGAGGAAGAGGTAGAGGCAGGTTTAAAGGCAGAAATGGAAGAGGGATGAGTCTCCCTAGAAACAATGGATGTTTCAACTGCGGTGCCAAGAATCACTGGGTGAGTCAGTGTCCTCACCCCACCTCTCCACAAATTCCCAACTCCAGCTCTGCCCCTAACCAGATACAACAACCACAGGCTTCCATCCAACAAGGTCTGGCATTTCCAATCAAACGGGGAAATCAACAACAGTGATGGGTCCCGGAGGGTAGTGTCCCAGCTTTTCCTTTTGTCTCGAATGATTTCACTGACAGTCCAATGGTGGTTATTTTAGTAAATGGGAGACCCCTTCCCTATCTGTTTGATCTGTTTGATAGGGGGGCCACTAAGAGTACTATTTGTGAAGATCATTTCAAAGGCAAATGGGAACCAGCAGAACCCTCTTTGGGAATTAATGGGATACTGACAAAAACACATAGGACCCCACCCCTACCAAAAGAAGATGATGAAGATCACACTATATGCACACACTCTTTTAGGATAATACCAAGGTGCCCTGTAAATGTGATGGGAAGAGACTTGTTTAGGCCACTAGGAATCACAATTAGAACCAACTCAGATGGAGGTCTAGACATTTCCTCAGATAAAATCACTATAATAGCATGTAAACCAGGTTTATTGATGCTGTCACAACAAAGTAGTGAAGAAGTTGTTGAGGATATAGACCCCCAAGTCTGGTCTAAAACAGATCTGGATGTAGGACTTATTTTATGCACACCATACAAGGCCACTCTCAAAGAAGGTGGTTTTCCTATCTGTCACAAACAATATCCACTCTCTAAGGAAAAGATGGATGGCATAGTGCCAATGGTGAAAAAGTTTCTGCAGGATGGGATCTTGGAAGAAATTTTTTCTCCCTACAACACACCTGTTAACCCTGTAAAGAAGCCGGATGGCTCCTTCAGGTTTGTACAGGACTTGAGGGCCATAAATGACATCATAGTCCCAATAGCACCCATTGTACCTGATACCCCATCACTCCTGTCCTCCATTCCAGCAACAGCGAAATGTTTTACTGTGATTGATTTAAAGAATGCTTTTTTTCTCTGTCCCTGTAGATGAGGAGACACGGCCACTCTTTGCTTTTACTGTGTCGATTGACCAACACAATCGCCAGTTTACCTGGTGTAGAATGACCCAGGGTTACATAGACTCACCTGTGGTCTATTCTATAGTACTCCACGCCACCCTCAGGTCTTGGACTGCCCCTCATGGTTCTGTACTGTTACAATATGTTGATGACCTTTTGATTTGTAGTTCTTCAGAGGAGGACTGCCGAACTGATAGCCTATCCTTATTGAAATGGTTACATGTATGTGGTCACAAAGTGTCTAAGAAAAAGCTACAATGGTGTAAGCAGGAGGTTGAGTACCTAGGTTTTGTGCTGTCTCCGGAAGTTAGGAAAGTCAGTCACAAAACAGCTGCGGCTCTAGTGGGTCTGCATCGCCCACTTACAAAGAAAGACATGCTCACCTTTCTTGGTTACTGCCGCCAATGGATACCTGACTGTTCTTTCTATGACAATATACTGAGACAAGCAACCCTCTCTGAAATGTCTAATATTGTAAAATGGTCTGATGAAATGTTAAATGCTTTTGCCATGTTGAAATGTGCAATGGTTACCAGCACGAGCCTCGGCCTCCCTGAATATGGCAAAATGTTTCACTTGTTTGCCAGGGAAAATTGTAGAACCGTGGCGGGAGTACTGGCCCAGGAACATGGTAGGAGACTGCGCCCAGTAGCTTTTTTCTCAAAGGTGGTTCCAGTACAGGTGCAAGGCATGCCTGCGTGTCTCAGAGTGCTGGCTTCTTGTGCAATGGTTGTGGAGATGGCTACACCTTTTACCTTGGGTCATAATACCACCTTACATACTACACACAATGTCACCACACTCCTCAAAACTTTACATACTCGGCATATGTCAGCAAAGATTGAGTGGGTATGAAGTCATCCTCCTGTCCAATCCAAACCTGAAAATAAAAAGTTCAAACATAAATTCTGGCCCAGCTCCAATTTTGAATGCGTTATTAGGTGTTAGAGGAGGACAGGATGACTTACCACCACTATAATCAAAACATCAGGACACTTCACCTAGAGCAGATATGCTTTCAATACCAATCCCTACTGCACAAACAGTTTTTGTTGATGGCTCTTGCAGCAGACCAAGTGATAATGTCTATCACGTGGGATATGCTGTGGTCCAACTGCCGGATACTGTCCTTGAGGCCAATCCAATACCCTATCAGTCTGCACAGGCTGCTGAATTGATAGCATTAACCTGTGCATGCCAGCTGTTTGCAGGAAAAGAGGTAAACATTTACACCGATTCCAGGTATGCTCATTGTTTGGTCTGGGACCATGGTGCAATACGGCTTCGCAGAAGATATGTGGCAGCAGATGGAAAGAGCGTCTCACACTCTGACCTGGTCACAGCATTACTAGATGCAATTCAGTTGCCTTCAAAACTAGCTATCATGCATTGTAAGGCACATACAGGCAAATGACTGATATAGCCAAAGGGAATGCACTATCTGACAGAATCGCCAAAGAAGCTGCATCTACACAAAAGGCAGAGATTCAAATGCCCATGCTAACACCTCAGCCATGTTCCCTGAAAGAGACACGTTGGCTCACGGAACTGCAGGCTTTTGCTACCCCTGATGATATTGTACAATGGAACTTTGATGGAATGGTGCAGAAGAATCCTAAAACAGGGTTAATCTGCAAAGAGGGGAGACTGTGTATTCCTGTTGTCAGCGCCCCCCTGTTAATTGCACAATACCATGGACTGGGTCACAGAGGCTGGCAGGCCACATGTGAACTCCTAGATGCAGATTTTTTCATTTCAAGACTACCTAATCTAGTCAAAGCTTTTGTACGGAGATGTGTCACTTGCATTAGGAACAATCCGACAAACCCAAGGAAATCAAAGCATGAACATCTTGAGTACCCAACAACGCCGTTTACCCATTTACAGATTTTACACATATGCCCAAAGAAGGAAAGCAGCAACAATACCTCTTGGTTATAGTGGACATGATGTCACGCTGGCCAGAAATCTTTGTCACCAACAATGAAAACGCACAGACTGTGGTGAAGATCCTCACACAGGAAATTATTCCTAGGTGGGGATGTCCATTACAAATAAATTCAGACAATGGCCCAGGCTTCACAGCTAAAATCTGCCAAGATCTTTTAAAAGTACTAAACATAGACTGGACATTTCACCTCCCCTACCATCCACAGAGTTCAGGGATTATAGAAAGAATGAAAAGAACAAATAAAGACAGGATAAGAAAAGCTACGGGTGGGAATTTTGGCAAATGGAGAAAAGTTCTCCCAGCTGTATTAGCTGAAATCAGAATGACCCCTCACAGTGTTACAGGTTATTCCCCCTTTGAGGTACTCATGGGTAGGCCATTCCCCACACCATGGTCTAATCATCCTTTGATGGTGGAGGGAGGTGATTTGGAACACATACAGGAGGAATATGTAAAAAACTGATTGAAACTCTTGATATTGTTGAAAGAAGAGTAGCTCGCACCTCTCCTTCTTCAAAGGTACCAACCCACCCATTCCAGGTCATTGATCAAGTTGTGGTCCAGAGGCTTCAGAAAGGTCTAAAGCCACAAGAGGTTCCATTCGGACCATTGACTAAAGTGGTAGCCGTCACAAGGACCGCCATCCTTACTGAGGCATGTCCTACCTGGATCCATGCCAGTAGGATAAAGAAGGTTGATCTAAGCCCAGGAATTGAAGAAAGGCTCAAAAGACAAGCAATGAAATAAAGGACAGTGATGTCGCTCATTTTACCACAGACTTCTGGGAAGGCCTTGTACCTTCTGGTGATGTTTCTACTTCTGATCTTTGTCCCAGTGTGGATAATAACTAACTGTATCTATCACAAATGAGAAAGAATGGGAAAGGGGGGGGGGGGTGAAAACAAAGCAGCTCCCCAGGCACTTTAAAGGTGCTTCAAAATATTAGGTGAAAAAAAATATAGAAAAACATATACGCTATAGTTATAAAAAATAAATTATTTTTATTGAAAGTTTAACTCTAAAAACATGTGTCTCTAAGGAATGAGACACCATCCTAAAACAGTAATGCATTAATCACAATGATTGAACCCTTTATGGGCGCATAAAGACAGAGCCAACTTAATTCCATAACAATCTGTGGATTTTCTGTCCTGGGGTGGCCAACAGGGGGATATAAAGTTTTGTATATCCTTAAATAATAAAATTAACAAAAATGAATAAAATAAAATGATGCAGGGCACCCCAACCATTTAGGATACTTAATATAGACATCTATCTTAGTGGGGAATGTTTTGCTATACAACTATTAATGTATTTATGCTATTTATACGTCTACTTTTCAGTAGTAGGGAATCGAAAGCAATGGGCAGCTATTGTGGAGATGCCCTTGAAGGCCTCATGGACTATATCCAGAAATCGCAGAATGCCTCTAGTGGTGGCTTGTCTATGGAACGTTTTTTCTCGAGACTACAACGCATGCTTGAGAAAAAATCAAGACTTTTTTGGAACAAATGGTATTTTTTGAAGTACACTGAAGAAAATATCTCCCCTTGGGGGTTGAGAATTCAAATCTTTCCTACAATTGCCCAGATGGAACCAGAGTTCAAATTTGAATGGGAAGACAATTTGCAGAGATGCTCCATCAAAATGATGGAACTTCTCTGCAAGCATTATACTATTGAACTCTCTCAACTCGATAAGGAAATTGAAACATTATATCAGGATAACCAATTGATCACCGCTGATGGGCTCTTTTCTGCACGTGAAAATGAGCTTAAAGCAAATTTAGAAAGCTATGTTGCAGATATTCTTAAAACAAAAGAAAAGAAATATATTAGAGATAACTTGGCATATGATAATAAACAGGCCTATAATTGGGCCCACAGCAATTATAAAGGGAAAAAACGGCACAATCCAGTACGCCAGTTTAGACAAGCTACTAGTGAACCTAATGACTCCGATTCATCTGTCTTTTCTATTTCCTCAATACAGGCACAAGAACTCACGCGATTCACTAAATCGCAGGGATCTTTAAATCCCAAACACTTGAAAGGAAACGCACTTGCAGGCACCGCTAGGCGCACTCCCAATACCAAGGCACCCATGGTCACTCGAGCAGGTGCGACCAAAAACTTACTCACTAACGCACCGGGACACCCCAAATCGATCACTAACATTTGTGCATCGAATAGTGCACCACCATTCACTCCTAATACACAGGTAAACAACACTAATGCTATCTCTTCACAGCTGGATTTTCGCTCAGCTCCGATCTTTTCACAAGCAATATCGGAGTCCAAAAAAGTCATCAGCCCAGACTTGGGGGAATGCCAAACCCCCGAAAACCAATTAGAGGTGATCAATATGTCCTCTTATCCCCTTTCAGCAGAACAGATCTCTGTGCTGAATTTGGGCTTAACCTTTTGTCCCTCACACAAGGTTGATCAGTTTGAACTAATAAAAGACCTGAATTTATTTTCTAGGAAACTCATGTTCAAAATTCTATATGACAAGCCAGTCACTTCAATTCAAAATTCCACTCTGGACAATCCCCTATGGAAAGGCATGTCCATTAATGATATTAAAGCTATGGAGGACCTGATGGAGCTGTGGGAGGAGGGAGACCTGAATGAATCAGACCTGTTTGAGGCTCATACCCTTGAATTGGGTCTTGACCCCTCTCCTCCCCCACCTCCATCTTGTCGTCCCTCCATTATTTCCAAACCTCAAAATTACAAACATAAATCTCGGAGGTTTGCCACGTTACAGGGAAACCCCAATGTATGGGCATTCACGAGTCAGGTGACCAAAGAATTTATGGAGACCAAATGGAAAAATACATCCGAGTCAAATTTGACTCCCTCTCAACTGTCAGCCCTAAAAATATTACAAGCGAACAAAAACATCACAATCATATGATTAGGATAAAGGTGGGAACTTGGTGGTTATGGACAACAGCCAATACAAGGCTATGGTATTGGCGTTGGTCTAGAATCGTGAATGGTACCGTAAGGTATCATCCAACCATCTTGCCCTAACGAATAATCGCTACCAGCATTTAATTGGTTCGGCCTATCGCAAAGGCCTGATTAATAAATCCACTTGGGAATTTTTGAATGTCACTACCCCATGAACACCAACTCTGTACGCACTCCCCAAGATTCATAAGAACCCTAAAAAACCCCCGGGCCGCCCCATCGTCTCGGGCAATGTTAGCCTTACCGAAACCGCTAGACAATTAGTTGATGATTTTCTAAGGCCTCACGTTGAGGGATTGGTGTCCTACCTTCAGGACACCAATGACCTTCTACATGCCCTCGATGGAATCTCCATTCCCGAGGGAGCTTGGTTGGTGGCCCTCGATGTGGAGGCCCTTTATAATTCCATTCCCCATTTTCGGGGCGTTGAGATTGTGGAAGGCTTTCTTTCTGAGAACCCTGAGGCTTCTCATGACTACAACAGATTCATTCTAGATTTGCTACTATTCATTCTCTCCAATAACATTTTTCTTTTTGGCGGCTCCCACTACCTCCAGATACAGGGAGTGGCTATGGGGACCAAATGTGCCCCCTCTTATGCCAACCTGTATCTGGGGGGGTGTGAGCGGGAACTTTTTCATCGGGATGACATGCAAGATTACCTAGAACTAATTCCCGTATGGAGAAGATTCATTGACGATATCTTCCTCGTTTGGACGGGCACCAAGGATTTACTCCTTTCTTTTTTGGATAGTCTTAAGATTAACAATTTTAATCTTAAATTTACATTCGAGCTGAGCCAACAAAACCTAACCTTTCTTGGCATTCAAATTCTTGTCAATCCCGATGGCAGCATAGGAACGACCCTGTACCGTAAGCCATCTGCAGGAAATTCCTTGCTTCACGCCACCAGTTCCCACCCTACTCCCCTTATTACAAGTGTGCCCTATGGACAATACTTGCGAATCAGACGCAATTGTAGTGCTGACTCTGATTTTGAAAGAGAAGCCTATTTGCTACGATCGCGTTTTCTCAAGCGTGGCTATAGAAAAAAATGCCTTAAAGCTTATCTCAGGGCAAAGAATCATGACAGAGCTTCCCTTATACATGACCCGAAACCAATAAAAGCCAATCCTGGTGTTCGACTCATCACAAGCTTTTCCAGCCAGCACCAGCAGATACGGGAAATTCTGAAAAGATATTGGTATTTGCTGATGGGGGATAAAAAGATTGCTAAGCACTTAAAACCTTATCCAGAGATTACCTTCAGGCGATCTCGTTCACTGAGGGATTCTCTGGTACACAGTCACTACGACAATTATTCAAGAATGGTCAATGAGACTAATAAAGATAGTAGACCCTGCCATCATTGCAACTTCTGTAGATTTATACTAGCGGCATGAAGCTTATTGCTTCCAAATGGTCGCCTATTTAGACCCAATTTTGCAGTAGCTTGCCAATCAATAGGCATCGTGTACATCATGCAATGTGAATGCCAGATGTTTTACATTGGCAAGACCAAATGACCGTTTTATTGTCGAATAAAGGATCATGTTTCTTTAATACAAAAAAAAATGGAAACCCCCATCAGCCGCCATGTTGGCTTACAACATAACTTTGACAGTAATTGTCTACATTTTTTTGCCCTAGAACACATCCCCCCTGGAGATAGGGAGATAGGGGAGGAGACTATGACAAATTACTCCTCCAAAAGGAGGCACGGTGGATACACGAACTGTCAGCCTTAAAATATCCAGGCATGAATGATGCATTCAGCTTTAAAACCTTTTTGACAATTCAATTTTTTTTTTATATACACCTTTATTTTTGTAAATACTTTCTAGATTCTTTATATGTATTTTATGGCTTCTTTTGTATTTACTCCTCACTGAATTGATGTCTCAACCTTACAGGCTGTCCCTACATTAATAAACTAGTTCGTTTTTTAAATTTACAAATTCACAAACAATGCTTTATTGTAGATGAGGTCTCTCATGTATGGATGCTCTCTGTCTATTTAGGTCTACACGGACGCCCGGGGCACCCAATGTGACAAGTGAATAATCAATCACTCGCCCATCGGTAGCCCTAGAGATTTTAGTCCCCTTTTTTGCAACCTACATTGGAGCGGCACGTAAGAGATGTCAGTTTTTCTTTAATTCAATTAAAAATAACAAACCCTTTCCTTTTTTCTCCATTCTGTTATATTGCTTTGCGTATATTCTTTTAAATTAATCGTTGGCAGATCAGTGCTTATGCATTATTATTTAATGATATTCCCAATTATAGACTGTTATACTCTATTACCTATTGATACCCAATTGATTTTTGTCATTTTTTCTTGTCCATTACTGACATCGCGGGGGTTTGTTATTCTTTTGCCCCTCTTCCAAGATGGCGCCGCTGGCCTCACTAGCTCCACCACTGTATTGTCGATTCGCGCATGTGCACTACTCATTAGCACACTCAGCGAGCGTCAATCAGTGACATCGCTACATTCGTCATTCAGTTGCAGCTGGGGCATTCTCAATATACATCCGCATCCCGACGGTGATGTCAGACGCCGCCGGGATGGAGGCCTTATAAAGGCGGTGAGATACCGCACATTCTCTGTCATTGGCACCATATCACAGGGAGTGTATGGATCGCTCCTTCATTTACCAGCCTGCTGATTTTCTTAGTATGTGTCTCTGGCTGCAGCCATGTTCAATTTTGACAGGAATTGCACCTGATGGATTTGTCTAACCTTTGCAATTCTCTTATAATCTTGATTTAGAATCTGCTGCATGGGAACTTTCCTTCCCAATTTGATTCCCCAATCCCTGATTAGGGCTCCTCCATATTGTGTTGGTTTACTGCCTTTATTACCTTCATTTCATGCTAGGAGGTGTCTATTCACTTCGAGCAACATAATCTTTGATTCTATTTAAGGTAAAAAATGTCTTTTCAAACTTTAAGCCAATTGTCCAGCTTGGTAAGATTATGAAACACAAATATTGTATATTTCCTGTATATTTAGTACGTTTTGGAAAATATATTTATCACTACCTCATACATGTATGATTACAAATGTACATTGATATTTAACATACTACTTTGCCAAACCTTAACAGGCTAGGCTTTCTTTATTACTGTTATTAAATGTCTCATGTATATATATATATATATATTTCTATTGTTTAGAGCCCACTACAATCCTTGCCACAATCTCCTGAAGCAGCCCGTATTTAGAGCAAAACATGTTAAGCGGCAGATTGTTATGGAATTAAGTTGGCTCTGTTTTTATGCACCCATAAAGGGTTCAATCATTGTGATTAATGCATTACTGTTTTAGGATGGTGTCTCATTCCTTAGGGACACATGTTTTTATAGTTAAACTTTCAATAAAAATCATTTATTTTTTATAACTATAGTGTATATGTTTTTCTATATTTTTTTCACCTAATATTTTGAAGCACCTTAAAAGTCCCCTGGAGAGCTTTGTTTTCAACCCCCCCCCCCTTCCCATTCTTTTTTATTTGTGCATTCTACATGGGATGCGGTGCTATATGCTGACTATTTCTGCCCTTATCAATCAATTAACTGTATCTATCATCCTGATGACTTAGGAGCCTTGAAACTCATATGTGGTAAAAGCGAAGTACACACCAACATTACTGACTTTCACCCGAGGAAATCACAGTAAAAGAGATGTTTCTAATGAATTGATCAAGGAAACTGGTTTTTCTGGAAAAATGTTACTGTTAAAATTTAAATATGCTTATGCTAGAAAGTCAGGATATGAAAAATGCTGGATTTGTATTAAGTTACACCCAGAAACTGCTAAGATCCCACTTTTAGCTGTCCCTCTAAACCTAAAGTCATTACTGAAAAATACTCTAGTCTTAAGTATTAAGAATGTCTCAGAAGGATACCGCAATCAGAGTATTATGTTTTACACTTTAGGAATGACACATGAACCCGAGTGGTGTGTTCAGTTAGGCAATACATCCAAAGGAATAGGTATGTGCTCCAAGTCAGTATTTAACATTTCAAAGGGTATTCCCATCCGCACTAGTAATTTTACATATACAGGTCAGTTGTGTAGTTACAAAAATCAATCCCTTAACAACACCATTAGTAAACTTACTACATACAAGAATACAACCTCTGGGATACTTGTAGGTAAACTTGTTAGTGCTGCGCTTGAGACTGGAACTGAGCCCCAACGTAGTTCTCTAAGAAGTTTTTCATTGGGAAACAATACATAAAATTTGTTACCCATGGAGTGAAAGGATTGTGTTCTTTAGCACAGTTAGTACCAGTCATGTCAGCCTTAGGCCAGACTCAGGAACATCACATATGAGTTACTTCAAGTCCAGTACATAGGTTAACTTATAAATACAAGAGAGAAAACCCACCTATGTTTTCTGCCTCGCATAAGATATGGACATGGTTTCCATCCTGGACAGGATGGGGCATAACCATGATGGACAAATTAAATAACTACACTAGTCTAATGATGTTATGGAAAAAAACTCCCAAGATATAGAATTACTCAATGTCGAGCTCAAAGCAATCAGAAGACAACTAGAGTTACACGAATTAACTAATGAAAGCATGAGTGCAGCTCTAACAGGTTTATGTAACATGACCCAGGACTATGAATGTTGTATTGATTCACAATACCAGCCTGGAAATCCCAGACTACTATGATGTTATTTATCAGCACCGAACACAGGTAAATTAATTATTGAAACAAGCAAGGGATGTAGGTAATTATGGATGGAACCCCTTTTCTAGTTTGGGTTTAGGTGGAATGTTTTCATGGTTAAAGGACATAGTGATTTTGATTATCATAGTACTATTGTTAGGATTGATAGGCTACCTGATTTTCAAGCTTATTTTGCTTTGTATTAGCAAATGTACTACACCAGACCAACCTTCTCACGCATATACACAATATCTGCAGCTTTATGTAAATGAATACAACAAACGTATTAAGAACCGTAGATTTCAGGAGGTTGCGGATCTGTATAAAGTCATATCTATAATTTTAAGAGGGGGTTGAAAGGTTATGCTAAGCATCTTGTTCTGTCAGCCATCTTACATTCCATTTTACACAGTATGTACAGTTTGAATACCCCTTTAGCTTTCCAGAAAGTCTGTATCAGCATGAATTCTTCTAAATGAACTGTTTCACACGTTCCTTATCTAGGCTTTCAGCACATTCCTTTGTATTCAGCAGCTGAGAACAAAAGAACAAAGGCTACTTGTTTTAACCAGTTGTAACTGCATATGAAATTAACATCTACTACATATGTTTTATTATGACTATTCTGTGTGACTTGTAATTTCATATAAAAGACGCTAGGAAATGAAACAATACAGTCAATTCCCAGAATATAATATTGAATGCGTGTCGTTTATTTTGGGACTTGGCTCCAGATATATCTGAAATTGCAGAGTACATCGATCTGAGGTCTGAGAGGTTAAAGGGACCACCCTAGACACAGGATTAACCCTTTCAATATTTTTTAAAATTTTTGCTATAAAGCACATCCAATAAAAAAATGTAAAAAATCTAATTTATTCTTCAATGTAGGCCAATATGTATTCTGCTACATATTTTTGGTAAAAAAATCCCAATAAGCGTATATTGATTGGTTTGTGCAAAAGTTATAGCGTTTACAAACTATGCGATATTTTTATGGATTTTTTATTGATTTTTTTTTATTGACACTTTTTTGGGGACCAGTGACACTAATACAGTGATCAGTACTAAAAAATATGCACTGTCAATGTACTAATGATACTGGCAGGGAACTGGTTAACATCGGGGCACTCAAAGGGTTAAATGTGTCCCTAGAGACTTCTTCCTAACTGTGGGGGGAGGGGGGGTTGTACTGTAAGAAGACAGAGATCTCCTCTGTCTTCTCTTGTCACAGTATACAAGAGAAGAAATCGCTGCTCAAGGTTTATGATGAGAGACTGGGGAGTCTCATAGAGTGCCAGCCTCGTCCCGCCTCCGTGAGAAACTTGGAAAGAAGAAAGAAATGGCTGCACATCCAGAACTCCCAATTGCCTTTTATTGATCACAAGGATAACACCAAATACACCAACAAATGGTCACATAGATGCATTTCACACATACATCTTGTGCATAATCATTACAATGACTGAAAAAACTGATAGAGTTTAAATAGACCACCCCAGTAACTGCAGGTGTTCTAGTGGCTGGTCACCGGCAGTGCGTACGTGCGCCCTAGACACAGGAAACAAAATCACGTACAGGTATGTGATTTCATGCAGAAGGGCTGCCCTTCCACAGTATATATGCGTGGGGTGGTCCAGAAGCCGTTAATGTGCGCTGTGTTGAGCAGCCTGTTCAAAATTAATGCGCAAGTACGCACCTCAGCGACCCAGAAATATTTGGGTCGAGAATCTGGTCTCCCTATTAGGCTGGATTTTATTATGGAACTTCTAGAATTTGCGGCAACACACAATTATTTCTGGTTTGAGGACCAGTTCTAGCGCCAGGATAGAGGAGTGGCCATGTGGGCTAAATATGCTCCAAGTTTGGCCAATCTCTTCATGGCTAAATGGGAGGAGAATGTCATCTATGCCTGGGATCTCAGATTGTCTTGTGGGCTAGGTATATAGATGACATCCTCCTCCTATAGAATGGCAGTGCCCTAGAATTACAGGAGTTTATGTTGTTCTCTTAAAAATAATGACAGGGGGAGTGTCTTGAATTTTGAGACAAGTACTAAAAAGATACATTTTTTGGACTTAAAGATTATGGTCATGTATGAGAAATTTGTTACCTCCACCTTTTTTAAACCCACAGACAGGAATTAATATATCCCTGTGGACAGTTGCCACCATTAGCCTTGACTGAGGTCAGTGTGGAAAAGCCCATATATGAGAATAAGGCGCAACTGCACAGAGGTGAATGAATCTAAAATCCAATCAGTTTTAACCAACAGGTTTATTGAGAAGGATACAATTTAGTGTCCCTCCATAGGACTTTGAACCATATTCAAGAAATGGATAGGTTGGCCCTATTAAAAGAATGACCAAAGAATAATGAGATGGGTATTAATGTACCATCTATCCCATTCATTACTACGTTTTCAATACAACATCAGAATGTAAAAGGTTGATACAAAAACATTGGCACATTTTGGGCAACGACAGAGTGTTGAGCACTGTCTTGCCCAAGAAACCTCAAGTAATTTTTAGGGGTGCCCCATCTCTAAGGGACAAAATAGCCCCGAATGTCTATAATTCGCCAACTAGGACTCTCTGCTTTTTTCAAAATCTCAAGGGATACTATCAATGTAGAAAGTGCCAGGTGTGCACCATTAATAGGTATAAGAATTTAAGAACGAATTGTTTTACTTCTACAAGCACCTCTCGTACTTATGAGCCATTTATCACATGTTCCACCACAGGGATAGTGTATTTATTACAATGCCCCTGTGGACTCCAATATGTAGGTAGGACTAGGAGAGCTTTACAGGTGAGGCTTAATGAACATATTAATAACATTATAAAAAGTTTGTCAAAACATTATGCCATGGTACAAAATAGGGACCCTTCCAACACCTTGTTTTTGGGTATAGATATAGACCTCATTGGAGAGGCAGTTCTCTAGTTAGGGAGATTTCCAAGTCAGAGATGTCAGAGATATACAGGCTACAATCTTACATTCCTTATGGTCTAAATGTGGATACTGACATGAATGCATTTACTGTATAAATAATTCTTGAACCAGTATTTTTATCTGTTTTTGATTTGTCCTGAGTGTGTGAACTCGCATCTGAGTCTTGGAGCATTTCATGATGTGACATTATTCTTAGTTCCGTTTTTCATGATTCACATATTTTTTCATATTTTTATAACTTCTTATTTATTCTCATTAATTTAAAGCCAATGAGATTTTACTAGCGATTATCAGGGGGGCCAAATTAATTTTGACCCCACTGATTTCAAAGTGATTTTGAACTTTTTCCGTATTAATTACAAATTGTGTGGTTTATGAGGGAAATGTATTATGGAGCTACATGTTTGTCTTATAGCTACTTACCTCAACCCACTAATAGGGAGTGAGGTGTAGTTAGTATTGGGCCGCACATATGGTTTTATTCTCGTTCTTATTTTTTTACTGAGAGTGATCTGATTTTGGTCCACTAGATGTCACTCTTGATTATTTCAGGTTATGACATCATGTTGATTTTATTCTTAATTCCGATTTTTCGTGATCACTATGTAATTATTTTTTGTTTGCATTTTTTACTTTGTATTTTGATCAAATTTCAGGAAGATTACAAGGGGGTCAAATCATTTTGACCTTTGTATAGTGATTTTTAAAGTTTTTTTTCCCCGTTTTTGATAAATTGGGTGTCTTATGAAGGAAATTATGTTCTTTTTGAACACTTTTAAAATGGCTATTTTTGGTATGGCTATTTTTATTATTTAACTATTTACCTCTATCCTGTAACAGCTTGGAGTTGCCATCTGAGGCTTAGATCGAGGCGTGGTTATCCTGTATGGTATATTAAGCGGTGACTTGGTGTGCTGCCTGTGCTCCTGGACGACATCAACGTATGATGAAACGCATAGGACGGAGCAACTCGCTGAGGTCACCGTTATACTCGTGTCCCGGAAAGATGGGTTTTATGTATGTGTGTCAGCCTACGCATACAAATGAAGGCGTTTTTATTACATTTATCTTGTAAGTGCAACCCAATATTTGAATACATTAACGTTTTGAGGATTTTACACTATGCGGAGCCTTTTTTATTTTGGTGAACTCCTATGATTACTGTATGGGGAGGATTGATGTTCCAATCTAGAGGACTTCTTGAAGCTAAAAGGCCCTGGCTGGGTATATGGAGCCACAAGCGTTTATGACCTTTTGTAATGAGAGGTCCATTCAATCCGGTAAGCGAGCCCTTCAGCCTTAGGTGCTGGTGTTAATGCACAGGCTCACTCTTCAAGGTGGTGGATGGTGGTGAAAATACACTTGGAATACCGGGTTACTTCACCTGTGGACTATTTTTTATATTTTCATTATTTTACATATTTTTTGCTTATTTGAAGTAGCGCAACTTATAGCGCTAAATTGACCCAGAAATCAGACCTGCCTTTTTTTTGCAAGATGCATTGGGGTGCCATTCCAAATGAAGGCACAGCCGCGCATCATTGCAAGCAGTGTGCAGTGCCTAACGTTGTACAAACGGGTGCTGGAATAAGCATGGTCTTACAATGAAATATGGTAAATGGGGCCTGAAGGTTTATAAGGCTACATTTACATTTTATGCAGAAATTGAGGATTACAAACTTAAAGTGGTTTTAAACCCCAAAGCAAACATTTATTATATTGCAGCTCACCAATTCTTAGATGTGATTGCGGCATTCGTTTTCTTTTTAGGCTTTCTTTCTCCTATTTTCATCTGGTGTTCAAGCAGCGGGTTGAACAAAAAAAAAAAGCAGATTCCTCCATCCACACATTATATGTCGATGGGGGAATCCTTCCTGCTGTGGTATTGAATTCTGACAGCAGGGAGCCTACCCCGCCATCAGCATACAATGATCAGTGTTACCAGCTATAGCCGGAAGCACTGATTGTTCGGGAAGAACCCAACAAGCTGGTTGTACTCGATCGAAATTCCTCTAGCCAAATTTCAATTGGCTTGAGTTGTTTTTCAAAAGAACAAGCTCTCTTGCAGTTACAGTAAACTGGATGGACTTGTGTCTTTTTTCAGCCAGACTAACTATGTAACTATATTACTATGGGGGAGATTTACTAGAACTGGAGCACTCAGAATCTAGTACAGTTGTGCATGGTAGCCAACCAGCTTCTAACTTCAGCTTGCTGATTTAAAGTGGTTGTAAAGGCAGAAGGTTTTTTATCAGATAAAAAGCCTTCTGTGTGCAGCAGCCCCCCTAATACTTACCTGAGCCCCATCTCGATCCAGCGATTTTGCACGAGAATCTTGGCTATCTGGTGCTCTCCTCCTCATTGGCTGAGACAGCAGTGAAGCGCCGTTGGCTCCTGCCAATCAAAGTCAGTGAGCCAATGAGGAGAGAGAGAGAGGCCAGGGCCGGGCCATGGTTACGTGTCTGAATGGACACACAGAGTAGTGGCTTGGCTTAGGTGCCCCCACAGCAAGCTGCTTGCTGTGGGGGCACTCAACAGGAAGGAGGGGCCAGGAGCACCAGCGAGGGACCTTAGAAGAGGAGGATCTGGGCTGCTCTGTGCAAAATCACTGCACACAGAGCAGGTAAGTATAACATGTTTGTTATTTTTAACAAAAAAATACGAGACTGCACCAGATTTTGCACGGTCCAGTTTTAGTAAAATAACCCCCTATATAACTGCAGGGAGAGACAAACCATTTAACAATGGCAATGATCAGCTTTTACTTATTCATGTACAATCTTTATCCCAAAAGGAAAAAAAGGTTTGCTGTAAAGATTAGATATAAAGAAAGGCCCGCCCCCTGCTCTGTGGCGTGGGAGGAAGGGTGTTTCCTGGTCGCCTGTAGGAAGTTTCGGCCTCGTAGCTTACTGTGAGGTGAAGGTGGAGAAGAGAGACCCTGGAGCCCCACGTCCGGTGAAGGCGGCCTCCCATAGAAGTCCTCCATGTGAGTGGTGCAGTAGCTGGCGGTGATCATAGCAGGAGAGCCGTGGAGTGATCGCTGGGCCGGAAAAGTTGTGAAGTGAAAGGAAGCGTCCTTGGGACTACATCTTCCAAATTGGCGCCCTGTTGTTGCTGAGTAGTCGCCCAGGAAGGAGGTTGGCAAGATTCCCTACAGAGTCTCTTAGGGGACATCCCTAGAAGTTCATCTCATATCTCCCTCTACTAAGCCTGTTTTGACCCTCCTGAGTAAGGGCGGGTTTATCACCAGGTGGTGGGCAGCACTGGCGGTGGATTATTGATCCTGAATTCCGCATGGAATAACCTTTGGACTTCACTCACACCATGCTTTAGAACTTTTTTTCACTATATTTGCATTCATTGTATTTGCTTTCTTTATCACCTATGGACTTTGGATTGAATGTTTTTTTCATCAGTTATCATTATTAGCTGTCATTTATTATTGCTGTTTAATTTTAATTTTTATTTTTAAACACTATTTTTCACAATTCTTTTCACTTGTGATACTTGTCCAGCGCTGCACTGCTCTCTTTATTGCTTATTGATTATAAAGTGTGAGCTGAAGTTGGGCTTGAATTTGTTAGTGTATTTAAATCTGCTAATACATCTACATCTGACAATACTGCTGTCTACTGTATCCCCTGTGCTCCCTCATCCAGAGTGGAGGCACTCTAATACAAGAGGTGTTTTACTGGACAATTCACCAGGTGAAAACAGAGGGAAAAAAAGCTTAAAAAATAAAACAAATGCAGCCATCACATCTGATGATTGGTAAGCTGTGATTTATAGTATTGCATTTTTGATGTTGGGTTTAATATTGCTTTAAATGTGTATGTCCAGCCAAACGTTTTAATTTTTTTTTCGAATAGAGTGGGGGAATGCTTATTACTGTTTTCTGGAAAGATATTTTCTACGCTTTCTGTCTCAGTGGCAATGACTCCACCAGACAGAAAATTTTCCAACTACAATAAAGAAATAAAAATAGTAGAATATGGGGAAGTTGAGAACCCTTTCTGTTGCAGATTTTTGCAATTAAATTCTACATGTCTGATGCCAAGCTGTAGGTGTCCTTATTCTGAGAGCGTGTTTCCAAGTTTCCTCCCTCCGCAGCCTTCTGGGACACACACACAGGTCTTAGAGGACTGCAGGACCATTCACAAAGTGGGGCAGGGCTTGCGCATGCGCAGTAAGAAACTGGCTGTGAAGTCAGAAGTTTTTACTGAAGGTTTCCCTTACCTAAAATGCCGGCACCTGCACCCCAAGCCAAATGAAGAATCGGCTCGGGTGAGGACATCCCTGGATCCCTGGACAGATAAGTGCCCTTATAATAAAAGTCAGCAGCTACAGTATTTGGGATTTTTTTGTGGGGAGACTGGAGCTCCTCTTTAAAGGAATGGCTGAAGTATGTAAATATTCTTTCTTATATTCATTCAGTAAATAGTTATTATTATCATCATCATTATACAGGATTTACAACGAATATACCGGTAGTGCCAACAGTTTGTGCAGTGCTTTACAAAATACAGTTACAATACAATTCAATACAAGAGGGATTAGAGGACCCTGCCCATTAGAGCTCACAATCTAAAAGGAGGTAAATCATACAAAAGGTACTGTGTGGATAATTGTAGGGGATGAGCTGATAAAGTAAAAGTACAGTTTATTAGTTGGAGACAGGGTAGGCCTCCCTGAAGCTTTTGGATCATCTAAAGGCATAAAGAGTAGGAGATAGTTCAACAGATTTGGGCAGGGAGGGTGAGTGAGGCTCTAGAAATGTCTTGGAGGAGAGCATGGGAGGAGGTGACGAGGGAGCTAGAGAGCAGGAGGTCTTGAGATGAGTGAAGAAGATAGTTTGGTTGGTATTTTGAGACCAGGTTAGTGATGTAAGTTGGGGCAAAGTTGTGGGTGGCTTTGTAAATTACTGAAAAATTGGACTCATGTAGGTTGACATGTAAATTGCCATCATCCCTATTATAATGGAAATACGACATACCTCGCGAATGGGATTTTAAAAGCAATTGTGAAAAATAAAGATTGTATTTTCATTAAAAAATCAAAAATGTATTAATACAATTTAGACATGATAAAAACATTTTTCCCAAAAGGAATCCGAAAAAGACAATAACACACATGTACATGTATCATATTACAAGATATAACACGAATGGCATCAACCCACTACTCACAGAATACCATCCATAAAATAAATGAATGATGGTGGGTAGTGAGGGTATCCAACGTGTTTCGATATATGTATGGAAATATAATCTTCTTCAGGGACTGATGCTAGGGCTGGAGCACCCCTCCCCCTCCTCATTACCTCTTATTTAGTGGCCACCAGTGCATAGGATATATCCCCTTCAGTTCTCCCACATAGAGGAGTTCAGCTCCCATGGTTGAGACAAAGGATCTTCCATTCTATTACTAGAGTAGGACCCACTAATTCGGGGTACTTTGTCGCAGTAAGTGGGATTAGCACTATATGATCATATAGTGTGACCAAACCCCCGAATTTTTTGAATATGTTGAGGTGTTTTTAACTAGCCTTGCAGGAAATGTCATTCTTGAATGTGTGCGCTGTAAAATATTTTGTAGTGTCTGCCATAATGTCGCAGTCCCGATAAAAATCGCATATAGCCGCCATTACTAGTAAATACAAAAATAAAAATGCCATAAAACTATCCTCTATTTTGTATTTTCAATCTTTTTATTAAGTTTTTACAAATAGGCAATACAAACATTGGTGGTATATCCACACCAAAACAAAAAAAAACAAAAAAACATCTTATAATAACATTTTGCAGACTATCATAACTATAGCATCAAACAAACAAAAGGATGGCCAGGGGGTACAACATGAAGACATCTCCTACGCATACCCCAATTTTTTTTTTTTAGATTAAGGTTCCATTTGCCCCCTAATTTCCAGGCGATTCCCTAAATGTTCTCCAGGGGGCCCATATCTGACAACATTTTTCATATGTGTCCAATTCGTGTGACAGGAGGGTCTCCATCTTCTCAATTAGGTCCATTTCTGCTATCCATTCGTTAACTGAAGGGGCTTGTGTAGTTCGCCAATATCGCGGAATAACCAGTCTGGCTGCTATTAACCAATGTCTTAGCAAACCTTGTTTGATATTTTTATATGGACCTGGTAAAATGGATAGCAGAGTAATTTGAGGTGTGTTGGGGATTAACTCCCCTGTAACTGTAGTATACAGCTGCATGATCATATCCCAGAATTGGCGAATTTGGGGACATTCCCACCATATGTGTAGCAGTGATCCCTTGGCAGCATGACATCTCCAACATTTATCTGATGTGTCTGGATATATTCGTTGCATGGTTGTTGGACATCGATACCAGCGGGAGACAAGCTTATAGCTTGTCTCTTGGGCTTTAATTGTCGATGACAGACAATGTGTGTAAGTAAATGATTTCTCCCACTCTTCTGTTCCAATTTGAGTATTAACTTCACGTGCCCTTTTATTTGTGAATTCTGGGGGCTCAGGGTGGTTTTTTAGGATAAGAATCTTATATATTGCTGATAAAACATGTTTTGGTCTGTTACTTTGCAATAGGATGGACTCGAACATATTTAGGTCTCTATTGAGGGATTGGTTTGGAGAAATAGAAGATAGAAATGACAATAATTGTTGATATTCCATCCATTGCATAAATGAAGGCTAATGCGTTGATATTAGGTTCAATATTGGTGGTAATTTACCCTGGCAAAGAATCTGGCTCACTCTTCGGTGAGATTCCTTATTCCATATGAGAAAATGATTCCGGTCTACTGCAGGTGGGAATTGTGGATTGCCAAATAAAGGTGTGATTGGTCCTATCTGTGAAGAAAGCCCTAACTGCAAGATCATTTTGGACCACAGGCTCAATAGGTAAGATGAAAGAGAGGGTGGAGAAAGGGTCGTGTCTCGGTGGTTACCCTAAAAGGGTAAATTTAACCAAGGAAGAGCCTGAAGGTCAAACTGATTCAGCCCCTGTTCTATTGATACCCATTGTTTGGTATCCGCGTGATGAAACCAGCTTACTAATCTGGTCAGGACTGCCGCCACATAGTAAAAATAGAGATTCGGTGCACCCGCTCCTCCTTTCGTTTTAGGTAATGTTAGTGTTTTCCAATGTAATCTAGATCTCTTATTACCCCAAATAAACTTAACGAAAGCGGATTGTAGAGTAGAAAAAAAGGATCTAGGAATAGTAACAGGAATATTTTGAAAGAGATATAAAAATTGCGGTATTATATCCATTTTCAATATATTGATCCTCCCAAACCATGAGTATTGTTTTGAATCATATTTTTTTAGATCTTGTAGAGTACATTGCATTAAGGGAATGTAATTTGTCAAATATAGCTGGGTCAGATCTGATGGAATATTAATTCCTAAGTACCTTAATGCAGAAGAGCAAAATCTGAATGAAAAGTTATTTTTCAACATCGTCACTTGATGTGGTAAAAGTGACACATTGAGAATTTCAGATTTTGAAACATTTACCTTAAAATTACTCAAAGTTCCAAAACGCTGGAATTCCGATAGAATAGATGGCATAGGAATATGTGGATTGGTAATATAAAGTAGCAGGTCGTTGGCAAACAAAGCAAGTTTTATTTCCTGTTGGTCTAGCTTTATACCTGTAATTGAGGGGTTCTGTCTGATTGCTATTGCTAAATGTTCCATTACTAGAACATAAAGCAAAGGAGATAGGGGACATCCCTGACGGGTAGAATTTTTTTTAGGGAAACTTGTGGTCAGTGAGCCATTGATCCTAATTCTAGCGTTTGGTTTAGTGTATAATGCCAAAATCTTATTAAGTAAATTTGGACCCATCCCTATTTGCTTTAGTGAATGCTCGAGAAAAGGCCACCCAACCCGATCGAAAGCCTTCTCCACGTCCACCGAGAGGAGGCATGCTGGTATTTTAGCTCATTAGTAAGAAAGTTTTTATTGTATTGTCACGTGTTTCCCTACCTTGCACACATCCGGTCTGGTCATTATGTATCAAGCTAGGTATGAAGGATTGGAGTCGTGACGCAATCAATTTGGCATAAATTTTTATGTCTACTCCAATTAAGTATTGGACGATAACTAGAACATAATGTTAAGTCTTTATCTGGTTTGGGAATCAAAGTGATATGGGCTTCCAATGTTTGGGTCGGGAATGTGTTTGTAGAAGAGATGGAATTAAACACCTGTAGCATAAATGGAGACAAATATTCTTTATATGTTTTATAAAATTTTGGAGTGAATCCATCTGGGCCAGGACTCTTCCCTGATGGAATGTCTGTAATTACTCCAAGTAGTTCTTCCATTGAAAAAGGGTTGTCCAATAATTCCCTATGGTCATCTTCTAATGTTGGAATAGAGGCTTCTTGTACATAGTCTTCAATGCTACAAGTTTTTGATCCCTTGTTCTCTACAAAGGATGATTGGGCCAAGTTGTAAAGAGCTGAAAAATATTCTCTAAATGTTTGATGGATGACGTTGCGGGTCTGAAGTAATTTCCCCCGATGACTTCCTTATGCTAGCTATAAAGGTCTAAAGGGGGACGAGGATGTAATATTCGTGCTAAATGTCTCCCACATTTGTTTCCATATCTATAATTATTTAAGGCACATTTCTGTTGGTATGAACTATGCAATTCTGCCATATGCTGCAATAAGGATGCCCTTGTAGACATTATGTTGGCTAATACTTCTGGAGACTGTGAGGCTTTATGTAATGTTTCTAGTGTATGAAGCTTTAACAGGGAATTTTGAATGGCCACCGATCTTTCTTTTTTAAGACGAGAGCCATGTTGGATGAATAACCCTCATAGGACCGCTTTAAGAGCTTCCAATTTTAATGGTAGTGCAGTCTCATCCTGTTCATGATTAGAAACAAAGTTACCAATTGCTTCCATAATTGGTTTAGGACAGATTGGATCAGACATAAGTCTATCGTTTAAACACCAAGACCAGCTTGTGCCTCGAGTCTGGGGGAGATATATTGATAGAAATACAGGTGAATGGTCAGATCAAATAAATGACCCTATTTCCATTGAGAGGTTCCACTCCAAAACCTTTGGACCCGATAAGAAATAGTCTAGCCTACTGTAAGATTTATGTGCTGATGAGAAATATGAATAATTATGATCTGTGGGATATAGAATCTGCCATAAATCAAGAAGTCTATGGTCAAACAATTGTTTCTTCAGGGCCCTCAGCTGGGAATAAGAGATCTTGAAGCGTTGGGCAGAGGTGTCTAACTGAGGCTCCAAGGCTAAATTGAGATCTCCTCCTACATAATAACGCCTTCAGCAAAATCCGCTAAAAGATGAAGATAACGAAAAATGGTCATGGTTTGGTCATAATTCGGAATGTAAAAATTGTCAATTGTGAAGAGTTTATCCCATATCCGAATTTAAGTAAAAGGTATCTACTATTGGTATCAGCTATATGTTCCAAACATTGAGCCGGTAAATTTTTATGAAAAGCGATGGAGACCCCCCTGGCCTTCGAACCAGACATAGTGCTATAAAACCATTCAGAGTAATGTTTAACTGAGCATGCAGGGATGCCTTCGGTGCGGAAGTGGGTCTCCTAGAGGAGTATTATATCTGCCTTAGCTTCATGCAAACTGTATAAGATCTGTCCTCTTTTTGACTTGTTGTTTAAACCTTTGACATTATAGGTACAGAGTTTCAGTAGAGATGCCGAGGAAGACCCCCTAGCCATCTTAAAAAAAAAAAAAAGGGGGGAAACTTATAAAAAGAGAGGTTCCCTCTCTAGGGGCCCTGAGCTACTCAAGGTCCACAAATAGGACAAAACACTCAGAAAAAAAAAAACCCAAAGGGATATGGACAATGTCCAAAAAAAAGAAAAATCACCAAGCCCTACCAGAGAGCTGGTGTACCTACAAGGGGGTTAAGTAGGTAGACCCAGAGGTTGTCTCACAGCAGAGACCCGGGACAAACAAAATATATATATCTTATCCTCCGCATAGTTTATTATTCCTTTTCTTTTTCTCCTCCCCCTCCCCATTGTATACATTAGAGTCGGAAGAGGGAAAAAAAAAAAAAAACAAGCAAAAAAAAAAAAAACCCACAAATTATAATATGTAAGGGGGGTGGGAGGAAAGGAAAGGGGTGGTGGTCCGAGCAGCATGGGCTGTGTGAGCAGTCCATCTGGAGGAAGGGGAGGGATGCAAGAGAGAAAGGAAAAAAATAAATAAATTCTTTCCCTTTCCCTTCTCTTTTCCCTCTATTTCTCTTCCAAGAGTATAGTATTATGTTTATATAATCTTCCCCCCTTTCTTCTCTTTCCCTCCCCCTCTCCCCAAATCTATCATATACATTTATGCATACCCACACATACATACATTGCCCAGTGGTTGTGCGTACGCTTACCCAGATATATTTGCTGCCAGACACACATATATATATGTATTTAACAAGAGCATGTAGATACCAGCACATTCGTTCATCTATAACGTGTTTCTCATTAAGAGGGCCCTAATCGCATTATTATGTTATGTAACCTTTGGAAACCAGATAGGTATCCCCAACTTTTCCATAGCTCGTCCACACCCCCCTAGGGTCACCTCAACCGCTGGGAGAACCAATCAGGTAAATGATACCCTGACTGAACAGTTTGCATGTCGCAGAGCAGACCTTGATTTCAAAAGTGAATCAGATAACATAGGTTTAAACACCCATATAACCGGTTCCTATGGGGCTCTAAAAAGATTTCCATAGCCTTAGTCCAAGTTTGGTCTAAACCAAAACTCACAGTCGCTATAGCGTATATCATGTTGCGTAGTAATCGCACATGTTTCGTACTAAAACATGATTCAGACATATAGGACTGGTGTAGCCTTTGCCCACCACATACAGCATTATACAATGTCTAACCCTGCGGCACTATGGACCGTTCTGCAGTTTAAAAAAAAAAAAAAAACAATTATCGGCTACATCTATTTTCCCCCCTCCTTCCCTCTCTCTCCCACTCCCCCATACATAGCACATGGTGGTAGGCCTAATGGTAACATAACCCCCTAGTAAGACTATAGAACAAGTTAATCAGCTTGCACAACAATGCTCTTCATACATAGCCCCAATGTGCCATCATGTATCACATACACTTTAATAGATACTGTTTTTTTAGTTGTTTCCTTTGTGATTAAAACATCAAAAAACAAAAACAAAAGCAAAAAAAAAAAAAATTCTCATTTCTTTTTGAGTGGCTTAAGGCCTCATGCACACAGGCGTTTTTACAGCTGCCTTTCCTAGCGTTTTCTGCAGCCCAAAAACCCCTGTCTATGTTAGTCTATGGCTTCATGCCCACCTAGGCATCCTTCTTGAGCTGCAATTGGCATAGGCGTTTTTAAGCTGCAAAAAAAACCCAGGACCAGTGGGTTCTGTGAGATGTTTTTCAGCTGCAAAAATGCTCTAACGCTGACAAACGCTCAAAAATGCTCAAAAACGCTCAAAAACGTCTCTCACCAACGTCTTTCAACGCTTTTGATCCATTGGAAAAAAAAACGCTAAAAAACGCTAACGCGGAAAAACGCTAAAAAAATGCTATTGCAAAAACGTTGAAAAAAAGCTGAAAAAAGTTTTAAAAAATCACTGCAAAGATACTGGCGTTTTCATAACGCTATTTTAACATCCCGTGTGCATGAGGCCTAATAGTTGATAATCTCGGTTTGATCCCATCCTGACTAAATTGATTGTCAATGTTATATATAAATCCATAATGCTATAAAATACTACTGCATAACTCAACTAAAAAAAATTCAGAAGTTCTTTGAGATTTCATTGATGGTCATACCCACGGCATACTACAGGGGGTATTAAAAAGATGACAAAAAAATAAATAAATAAATAAAAAGAGGGGGGGGGCAAGAGAAAGGGAACTTACAGTGGATTTGTTTGTTGTTGCTTATGAAACTCTTCACTCCCCCCCCCCTCCCCCTCCTGGTTAATAGTAATTGTTGCAGCTATTACAGCTGGCAGGCTGGTCTCAGCACTTGATAAGGCCATTGCTTCAGTCCTTTCATCAACTCCCAAACGTTCAGCTCTCTTAAATGGTGTATAAGTCTGTGGCCATGTTACATAGTTACATAGTTACATAGTAGGTGAGGTTGAAAAAAGTCCATAAAGTCCAACCTATGTGTGTGATTATGTGTCAGTATTACATATTTCTGTATATTGCGGTCATTCAGGTGATTATCTAATAGTTTCTTGAAGCTATCAATGCTCCCCGCTGAGACCACCGCCTGTGGAAGGGAATTCCACATCCTTGCCGCTCTTACAGTAAAGAACCCTCTACGTAGTTTAAGGTTAAACCTCTTTTCTTCTAATTGTAATGAGTGGCCACGAGTCTTATTAAACTCTCTTCTGCGAAAAAGTTTTATCCCTATTGTGGGGTCACCAGTACAGTATTTGTAAATTGAAATCATATCCCCTCTCAAGCGTCTCTTCTCCAGAGAGAATAAGTTCAGTGCTCGCAACCTTTCCTCATAACTAAGATCCTCCAGACTCTTTATTAGCTTTGTTGCCCTTCTTTGTACTCGCCTCATTTCAAGTACGTCCCTCCTGAGGACTGGTGCCCAGAACTGGACAGCATACTCCAGGTGCGGCCGGACCAGAGTCTTGTAGAGCGGGAGAATTATCATTTTATCTCTGCATTTGATCCCCCTTTTAATGCATGCCAATATTCTGTTTGCTTTGTTAGCAGCAGCTTGGCATTGCATGCCATTGCTGAGCCTATCATCTACTAGGACCCCCAGGTCCTTTTCCATCCGAGATTCCCCCAGAGGTTCTCCCCCCAGTGTATAGATTGCATTCATATTTTTGCCACCCAAATGCATTATTTTATATTTTTCTACATTGAACCTCATTTGCCATGTAGTCGCCCACCCCATTCATTTCTTCAGGTCTTTTTGCAAGATTTCCACATCCTGCGGAGAAGTTATTGCCCTGCTTAGCTTAGTATCGTCTGCAAATACAGAGATTGAACTGTTTATCCCATCCTCCAGGTCGTTTATGAACAAATTAAATAGGATTGGTCCCAGCACAGAACCCTGGGGAACCCCACTACCCACCCCTGACCATTCTGAGTACTCCCCATTTATCACCACCCTCTGAACACGCCCTTGTAGCCAGTTTTCAATCCATGTACTCACCCTATGGTCCATGCCAACGCACCTTATTTTGTACAGTAAACGTTTATGGGGAACTGTGTCAATGCCTTTGCAAAATCCAGATACACCACGTCTACGGGCCTTCCTTTATCTAGATGGCAACTCACCTCCTCATAGAAGGTTAATAGATCGGTTTGGCAAGAACGATTCTTCATGAATCCATGCTGATTACTGCTAATGATATCATTCTTATTACTAAAATCTTGTATATAGTCCCTTATCATCCCCTCCAAGAGTTTACATACTATTGATGTTAGGCTAACTGGTCTGTAATTCCCAGGGATGTTTTTTTGGCCCTTTTTAAATATTGGTGCTACATTGGCTTTTCTCCAATCAGCTGGTACCATTCCAGTCAATAGACTGTCTGTAAAAATTAGGAACAACGGTCTGGCAATCACCTGACTGAGTTCCCTAAATACCCTCGGATGCAAGCCATCTGGTCCCGGTGATTTATTAATGTTAAGTTTCTCAAGTCTAATTTTAATTCCGTCCTCTGTTAACCATGTAGGTGCTTCCTGTAGTGTGTCATGAGGATAAACACTGCAGTTTTGGTTACTGAAGCCCCCCAATTCACTCGTGAAGACTGAGGAGAAGAATAAATTCAATACCTTTGCCATCTCCCCATCCTTTGTAACCAGATGTCCTTCCTCATTCTTTATGGGGCCAATTTGGTCTGTCCTCCCTTTTTTACTGTTTACATACTTAAAGAATTTCTTGGGATTTTTTTTTGATCTCCTCCGCTATGTGTCTTTCATGTTCTATCTTAGCCATCCTAATTGCACCCTTACATTTCTTATTGCATTCTTTATAAATTCTGAATGCTGAGGATGATCCCTCAACCTTGTATTTTTTGAAGGCCTTCTCCTTTGCTTTTATATGCATTTTTACATTGGAGTTAAGCCATCCAGGATGTTTGTTCGCTCTTTTAAATTTATTACCCAATGGGATACATTGGCTAATGCCCTTATTTAATATGCTCTTAAAGCAAACCCATCTCTCCTCCGTATTCTTTGTTCCTAATATTTTATCCCAATTTATGCCTTTTAGCAAGTTTGTAGTTTAGGGAAGTTGGCTCTTTTGAAATTCAGTGTCTTTGTGTTCCCTTCATGTTTCCTATTTGTGTGATTTATACTGAAACTAATTGACCTGTGATCGCTGTTACCTAAATTGTCCCGTATTTCCACATCTGTTATCAGGTCTGTATTGTTGGTAATCAGTAGATCTAGTAATGTTTTATTTCTAGTTGGTGCGTCTACCATCTGACCCATAAAATTGTCCTGCAAGACACTAAGGAACTGGCGAGCCTTAAATGAATGCGCGGTTCCCTCCGCCCAGTCTATGTCTGGATAATTAAAATCCCCCATTATGATAACACTTCCCATCCTTGCTGCTAATCCAAATTGTGATAGGAGATCTGTCTCCACTTCCTCCCTCAGGTTAGGGGGCCTATAGCATACTCCCAATATTATTTTCCCCTTAGCTTCATCCCTTTGGAGCTCTACCCATAAAGATTCCACCTCCTCCCTAGCCCCCTCAGTGATGTCATCTCTCACATTCACTTGTACATTATTCTTGATATATAGGCATACCCCTCCCCCTTTTTTACCCTCTCTATCCTTGCGGTATAGGGTATACCCTTGAATGTTTGCCAGCCAATCATGAGAGCTGTTGAACCAGGTCTCTGAAATTCCCACAAAATCCAAATCCTCCTTGTACAACAGTATCTCTAGTTCACCCATCTTGTCCGCCATGCTCCTGGCATTGGTGAACATGCCACATAGTTTAGACCGATCGCATATTGTCCTCGTATTGGGTGTTTCAAGATTGCAACTAGGACTTGCTACTATACTCACCTTGTGTTTTTGTGCTTTGGTTAACCTACCACTAATCCCCCCAATACTACCCTCTGGAATATCTTCCGCGCTGGCTATCACTGTCTCTGGACCCTCCCCCCCATCGTCTAGTTATTGTTGGAAGGTCTGGCAAACCAAAGATTTTTTGTATAGCGGGGATATCGGATGGATCACGTATATTAAACCACCTGCCATCTTTCTTGATTTGGAGTTGGAATGGGAAGCTCCAACGATATACGAGTTTGCGATCTTGCAACATTTTAAGCAGTGGCCTTAGTGCTCTTCTTTTCTCTAATGTAAACCGACACAAATCGTGTAATAAATAGACAGATGTCCCATTTAGGTTAACTTGACCTTTTTCTCTGGCCTTCCTCATAATCTCCTCCTTCTCTCTATAGAAATGTGCACGACAAATAATATCTCTTGGTTTGGTTGAATCTATATTTCTAGGTCCTAAAGCCCGATGAACTCTATCACGTTCTATATTTGATGTCTCAGGTTTTTCTAGCAAAAAGTTGAATATTTTTTTGGCTGTTAACATAAGGTCCCCGGTACCTGGTATCTCTGGTACCCCCTAATACGGAAATTTTTCCTCTTATTATGATTTTCCTGGTCCTCCAATAATTGGAACAATGTATGGATGTACGCCTCTTGTGTATCTAAACGTTGTTCTTGTGATTGTAGTGAGCCCGTCAAGACATCTAAGGACTGCTCCAACTCTACAGTCTTTACCCCTGTTGCCCGCAGCTCCATTTTAACAGATTGAAGCTCTTTGTGATAACCCTGCTCCAAACGTTGCACAAAAGCCTCCATGTCATTACGAGTAGTCTTCTATTTTGTAGACGCTATAACTTTTGCGCAAACCAATCAATAAACGCTTATTGCGATTTTTTTTTTTTTTACAAAAATATGTAGAAGAATACGTATCGGCCTAAACTGAGGAAAAAAAATGTTTTTTTATTTATTTTTTGGGGATATTTATTATAGCAAAAAGTAAAAAATAATGTGTTTTTTTCAAAATTGTCCCTATTTTTTTGTTTATAGCGCAAACAATAAAAACCGCAAAGGTGATCAAATACCACCAAAAGAAAACTCTATTTGTAGGGAAAAAAGGACGTCAATTTTGTTTGGGAGCCACGTTGCACAACCGCGCAATTGTCAGTTAAAGCGACGCAGTGTCGAATCGCAAAAAAGCTCTGGTCTTTTGCCAGACAAATAGTTAAGTGGTTAAAAGAGAATGTTGAAATAACTATTAAGGGGTCCGATAAAGGTGGTAACATTGTATTGATGGATAATATAATGTATGAAAATATGTGTCTCAAGATCCTCAATAACTGTAAATGTTACCAAAAAATTTTGTCTTTCTTGGTTGATAAATTTAACCAAGAGTTTTATTCATTGTTAGATGAAGCACATGGTTTGGGTGTTATAACGAGGGAAATGTGGGAATTTATCAGCACCCAACACTCGCGTACACCCAACATGTATGCACCCCCTAAGGTGCATAAAGACATTACTAATCCCCCTGGGAGACCCATTATTTCCGGTAATGGGTGCATCTCAGAGGGGATTAGTCAAGTTATTGATCAACACCTTATACCACATGTAATGAAATTAGCTTCTTATACCAAAGACACAATCATTGTAAAATAAATTTTTTGGATATTAGTATTTTTTGAAAAATCAGGATGGTAGACTAATTAGTAGTCTGTTCAGTAAGAAGACTGCCGGCAACACCTTGGTGCACGCTGACAGCTTCCACCCTGAAGCATTAAAGAAGTCCATACCTTTCAGTCAATTTTTACGATTAAGACGCAATTGCACTACTTTTGAAGCTTCCCAACAGGAAGCTGATGAATTAGGCAAGAGGCTATTAATTAGAGGTTACACTAAATTTTCTCTCAGAAAGGCTTTCAACAGAGTTAAGGATAAAAATAGACAAGATCTCATTTTTAAGGCCAAGAAAAAGAAACAAGATGTTACAAGGATTATCATTCGATACTCTAATGAACATGCAGATGTGAGGAAAATTCTTGTTAAGCATTGTCAATCCTTACGGAGGATCAAATGCTTAAGGGTTTAGTTACTCCACATCCACAAATCACTTTTAGGAAAGCGGGATCCATTGGTAAGATGCTCACACAAAGCGAGCATAGAGGTAATTTGAGAAAGGATCCATGTAAAACATGGGGCACCTTCCCTTGTGGGATCTGTTCTCTTTGTGAAGTGATTGGGAAGACGACCTCCTTAATTCTACCAAATGGGGAGAATTTTCGTGTCAAACACTGCAAATTGCAAGACGCAGGGTGTTGTCTATTTATTACAATGTTCTTGCGGTGCCTTTTATGTAGGCAAGACACGACAGGAGCTTGGAAAAGGAGTTAGTGAACATATGCATAGTATGTGAATTGGCAATCTGTACCTTCCCCTTGGCAGACATGTAGCTAAGAGGCATGGATGCAGCATGCCAAAGGTGAATTTTACTGTACTGGATCGAGTACATATTCCAATCAGGGGAGGGGACTGCAACAAGATTCTACTCCAGCGCGAAATGCGCTGGATTAGATATCTAAATGCCACTACCTCCCCTGATTTAAATGAAGCTGAAAGCTTCAGACCCTTTTTAGAGGGGTTTAGTTCTGGAAAAACTGATTGAGGTTCAGGACTCCATCACATTATTGTTTTTAGTGTAGGACCTCTGTGTTTATTCAGTTTTAGACCTTATCTTGCTATGGCCTTAGTTGTGTCAGCTGTGGTTTGTTGGTGGATATTTTGATCATATCCTTTTGTTTGATATTCAGGTGAAATATAGACAACCTATGACTGATTGACATACTTGACCAATATTTGGGCCAATTTATTTGGCTCATATGTTATTTGCGTTGTTATCTAGCTGATTTCTTGGCTGTTTTCTGTCTTTTTGATATATCTATCTAACCTGTTACCCTTTTTTGAATCTTTCCCTATCCATGTGTCCTATGTGTTGAATTTGAAGTGGCTATATCTATTGGGTTTTTTTCTACTATTTAAATTAAGTATATTAACATTTGTTTTGTGTTTTTGTGGATTTATATATATTGGGTATTATTATTATTTTCTTTTTCGATTTGTAATGGTGGGGGCATTTGCTTTGCCAATATGGTCATCTGTTGTCTGCAAGTCTCATCGCATATTCAGCACACATAAGCCCATATGCTTTATGTGCGTTTGGGCTATGTTTTGTTTCTTCCCAGCCTTTTAGGGACTTTTTTATAATTCCCTTTTTTACTGGGTGGAACCGTTGTGTGTTGGTGGTTTTAGTTTTCTTTTTGGGCCCTTTAAGCTTCCATTCCTGGATATGTATGTACGTACTTTGGAGTGGAGCTTGGCCCCTTTATGTGTTGAGGATTTTTCCTCTCACACTAATTCCCCTCTGCATGGCCGATGTGACAGACCCAGCTGGGACAGAGGCTTTTGGAGGGGACTGAATGCTGGCCTCTTGCCTTCCAATTATGGGCCCTGGAGTTTGGTGGAACAGTGCTTTTTGTGAGCTGTATGCCTGGGGACCCTTGAGGTGGTGTTACTTTAGATTCAGGTCCATGTCACCCAAGACACACAGACTCTGGGAACCCTGTATATGCCATATTAGAAATAGTGACTGAGAAAATATGTCTTGGATTACTTAAAAGGAGACAGTAATATTTATCCACAACATCTCCCAGGATCTATGTAAAGACTATTCTTGGTTTGTTTGATTCTGAACTCAACATGTTAGTTGAGAGAGCTAATCACATTGGCCTCTGTACAATGTAGAAGACGGGCCGACTCCTGCTGGAGCTCCTGCTATTGTGTGAAGGTGTCCTGTGTTATACTTATGATAATGTATAATCTACTGTGTGAAGCTCGGTGACAATAAGTCTGACCTGTAGTGAAATTCTGATTAATCGTAACAATGCTCAGGAGGGCACGGAGTCACATCGGCTGCTTTAAGGGATTAGTTAATTAGCTCATGTTAATTCTGTTTCTGGTTACAGTTGTATTGTCAGAGTAATATGAGCTGGAGGTAGGAACCTCCTCCTCTTTAACTGTTCATAAGACTTGTTTATAAGAATTGTATTTTGGTTCAATAAAGGAGGCCATGTTCAGCAAATAAACAAGTATCGTCTTGTTTTGTGCTTGTGAGCGGTTGAAATATCTGATATCTATATTCAGACTGGGAGGAACCGGTATATGACAAAAGCACTCAAGCGGAGTGTGGGACATTTTGTTACAGCCGACTGACCACGTCCATCCTATTGTGATGCATGTGACATCTTCCGGCTTTAGTGGGCTAAGCCATTACGCTCATTACATTGCTATGTCATGTGACGACGGCATTGATGGCCCGCATGGGGATATATAAGGAAGACGCCGGGGGTTTTTTGGCGCCATTCCTTCCTTCATCATTCCGTCATGGAGGCTTTTTAGTCAGACGGAATCTGTCTGGGGGTTTTTTGTTTACAACCCAGTTTGATCAAGATTGTTGTGGCCACCACTTCTCTCCCATCCTGTTGGGCTGAACACATATGAGATTGGTTTATGTAAGTACTTGCTTCATAAACCACATGCATGCTTTTGTGCCTTTCTCTTAGTATCGGGGGGGGCACTCTCTCAGGGATTTGGTAATTCCCTCATTGTAGGGTCTCCCTCTTCCCCGGGATTGATGGCCTCCTTTTACAGGGTTGGCTCCCCCTTTCTCTTTGTGGTTCGGGGGTGCTCCGAGGGGATGCGCAGTGATGTGCATGATATACTACATAATTGATATATAAATTACCATATTCCTTTTTTCTTTCCCAGTTTTTCCAGTTGGAATTTTTGGGTCTCCCCCCTGTTCCTTGGTTTTCTGGCGCCTGTTTGGGAAGTGTTCAGTAACCCGCATATGTGATGAAAGACGCATTTTCTGCAGACTTAAAGTATGATCATGAGTGTTGAAGGAATGCCCCTTCTAATATTATATTGATATGTAAGTTTTGTTTTTTGAAAATATTAAAATGTTTCCTATGTCCCACACTTTTGTATGAGGTTTCCAACTTTGTATTCATATTTTACTCTGTATCTTCAGAAGTGGCATCAGTCCCTGAAGAAGATTATATTTTCATACATATATCGAAACGTGTTGGATACCCCCCACTACCCATCATCATTCATTTATTTTATGGATGGTATTCTGTGTGTAGTGGGTTGATGTCATTTTTGTTATATCTTGTAATATGATACATGTACATGTGTGTTATTGTCTTTTTTGGATTTCTTTTGGGAAAAATGTTTTTATCATGTCTAAATTGTTTTAAAAATTTTTAAATTTTTTATGAAAATACTATCTTTATTGTTCACAGTTGCCTTTAAAATCCCTTTCATGAGGTATTTCGTATTTCCATTTTGGCTTTGTAGATTACTATTAGTATTTAGAAGTTTTTTCATTGGGTGAGCAGAAGCCAGTGTAGGGGCTGGCAGTGAGGGGTGGTGGACACTAAACAGTTGGTAAATTGGATGCATCTGGCAGCAGCATTCATGATGAACTAAAGGGGGGATAGACTATGTAAAGGTAAGCCTAAAAGCAGGTTCAATGGTCAGGGTGAAAGATAATAGGAGAGTGAATTAGTAGCTTTGAGGCATTGTTGGTTGAGAAGGGGTTTATTTTTGAGATGTTACTGAAGATGAGGTGGCAAGATTTGTCGAGTGATTGGATGTGTATGTGAGTCCAGAATTACATCTAGTACCCTGGCATTCAGGGAGGGAGTGATAGTTGTACCATTCCCATCAATGGAGAAGTTGGCAAAGGGCATGGGGGGAGGCAATATTATGAGCCCAGTTTGAGGAAGTGGTGAGTTTGAGGAAGTGGTGAGACATCTAGACTCATATGTCCATTAGTAAATAATTGATGCTTGAGGTGGTGTGAGCTGAGGGGTAGAAAGATAGAGTTGGGTGCCATCAGTATAGAAATAGTTTTGAAAATAGTTGAAAAGGCGTTCTTCAGGCGATTCCCCTTTCCTGTAACCTCTATATGGGGACGTCTCTTGGAACTTCCACCTGCACTGAGAGGTGGGGAGGGGTCCATTGGCATAAGGCATGAAGCAGGTATAGAGAGAACCGTCAGCAGGTATCAGCTAAGCCTGGACGGGTCACCCCATGCTCTTTCCTTGAAAGGGCAGCGTATCATTCGCATCCCGAAGGCCCTTTGCCAGGGATAACAATGCCTTGTGCCCTGTGCCATGTCCTATCCCCATTCCTGCCTGGACTTGGATTAAAGAGCAGTTGCGCTTCCCCACTACACAATGTTCCAATTTTATTTCAAGTACAAAGACACATTGCAAGGTAATATAGAAACACGTCATGGAAAAGAAAAACACTACAAGTAAGAATTTAAAATATTTATTTTCTGTCTCCTTTTCTGCTATTTTTTAGTTTGTGACAGGCTCTCTTTATGGAGAGGTTGAAGATCTACATAGATTTGTAAGTGGGGCAGACAACTGGGGAGTCAACATAACTGCATTTACTATCAAACAGAAGAAGAGACCTTGTTATATATAGTCTACTTTAGCTTGGTTCACAGGTTAGAAAACCATTGCCCTCCCACAAAAAAAAATCCTCCTGGAATGGATTTCCATGCCTGTTCTGTGCCCCCGTTTCCCAGCCTGCTGGGTTTCCGAAGGTGGACTTTGTTCCCGCTCATATAGCAGCTTCTCATGGTCCAAGTTAGTGGAGCTCTGGGCGGTATGATCCTACCAAGTAGCACATGTATAGAAGTTCCCCCTTTATCTTTTAAGAAGCAAAACCCCTTTAAAGAACAGAAGATACATATTTATACTCACATCGGAGACTTTACATAAAAGAAGTAAGTCAGAGGCAGACAAAGCAGGATGCATAGGAAGATCCTCTTTCTCTTAACCTTTAAAAAGAAACAGAAATTTCATGTCAGACTTTTTGCTGTTATCCATTAACTCCAGAACAATTATAACATAAGCTAGCATGTCTCGGTGGACACTAGAGTGCTTCAAACCCAACCCCAGCCCAAACTTTTGTTAAATAGTTCTTGATGGATTGAGGAAAGGATATACGGTAACCTCTGGTAGGGTTTAATTTGTGTCCCGTTTAGGTCTCTTTCACATGGGCAGCCAGGGAGTAGCATTTTTAGCACCCCCGCAACCACCCTCCTACAAGTGGACATGGCGGGCCAAAAGGGTCTGTAGACCCACTGTGGCCAAGGCAAATTTATCACTGAACCTGCCAATTTTGAAAGGCAGCACCACCTGTCAAAAATGCCCATTAAAGTGGTAGTAAACTGTTGGCTTTTTTTTTTTTAAACCTGCAAGGAATCGCATTATGTGAATTAGAATGAAGCCCTCCAGCGGCACACTTTCACCACTGAAGGTGCTTCTATCTTCACCCCATCTTCCTTCCGGGTTCGTGGACTCTGGCTGTGAGTCGCCGGAGCTGCGATTATGTCATTCCTGTGCATGCTGCCAGGAGCTGCTGTTTATGGCACAGGACTCTGAAGAAATGGCACAGGTATGCTGTTCCTTCAGAGCGCATGCGCCGGTGACATCACCAGCTGCATCTACAGTAAATATCTCCTAAACAGTGCATGTTTAGGAGATTTTTACAGTACCTATAGGTAAGCCTTATTAAGCCATGTTATAGGTAGAGATGGCCAAAGGACCTGGTATGGATTGGGGGTGGGGACCCCCTCGCCGTTTTTTTTTACATTTTTCTATTGTTTTTTTTTTTTTAAGAAAGCTTACAGCCAGGAAAATCAATTTAAATGTAATTTTTTCTTTATATATATATATATATATATATATATATATATATATATATATATATATATATGTCAGTTTTGTAGCAGCAGGTTCTATACACGATGGTACAGATGTGCCCTTTTACAGGCAGACTAAGGAGAGACCCCTCAGGCACTATATTTAAAGGAATTTTTCATTTTTATTGTTTCACTTCTTTAAGCATCATTAAAATCATTGCTGCTTTAAAAATTACACTTTTTAAAAACATTTTTGCATGGATACATTTCCCCAGGGCAGTACCCAGGCCTCCATGCACATTTTATGACCAATAACTTGCATATAAGCCTTCAAAATGGGGACTTTTGGGGAGTCTGGGTCCCATAGACTTTAATAGGGTTCGCTTTTTCCATGTTCTGGAATTCTGGTGCGAACCGAACCGGGGATTTTCGGCCCATCACTAATTATCAGTTCACGAGTTTACTCATACATTAAGGGCAATAAGACCATGCAACAACCCGTGAGCCAATGCTTGACTTATGGTTGTGATACGATATTTCAATACAAAAAAACAAATAAAAAATCAGCCAAAGAAAAAAAAACACATTCAGGTGACAGCATTGCCTTCTGACCACCGATAAGCTGTGGCTCTACCTCCTTCCACCACAGATCAATTTTCAGAGGGTGGTAGAGACAGCTACCCATGCAAAAGGGACCTTTTGGAGGTTTACCCTTACTTCTCATTGTTTCAGGAAGTGATGGGAAATCTCTATAGTGAGGACACAGACTGCTAAAAACAACAAATTTCTTTGTATATTGGAGAAAGGTTAGTGCCTCGATTATGTTATTACAACTGACAGCCTAAATGTACAGTCAGAAAAGGTAAATCATGTTTCATAATAAATTTGAATATAGGAATATATCTCCTAACAGGACCTGAAATCAAAATGAAATGAAGATACTGGAAACCAGAAGAGTTAAATCAGTAGCTTGGGAGAACAACATCTACAATAGTAATGTTAAAGAATAAAAAATGTTTTCTTTAAATTTAAAATGTATATAATATTTCATAAAAACACCCTTACTGAAGTAGACATTGCTACGCCAGTGATCTCCGCTTGCTTCCAGGCCCTGCGCTGAGAGGCTGCCCTGATGCATTCTGAACACAGGAGGTTGGCTGCTCCGCGCAGGCACCATTCAAAGAATGCTTTGCATTCTCCAAATGAATGCAAAGCGTTTTCTGATTGGACGAGGTGCAGAATTGGGGCGGTGATGTCATGCTCGCCCACCTCATCCAATAAAATAATGCTTTGCCATGTAGAGCAGCCAGCCTATTGTGTTACACCAGGGCAGCCACTCAGCAGAGTTCAGAGATCACAGACATATTTTTTACTGATGATCAATTTACACCCTTTATTGAGTCAGTACTCTGCTGGTTCAGATTCATCAACGATCTGTTTGTGGTCTGGACCGGCTCATCAGCTTTGTTGAAACAATTTATTGAAATTATCAACATTAATTATATGAATTTGCGTTTCACTGTGACTTCAGACAGTTTGCGGATCCCATTTCTTGATCTGTTAATTGTCAAAAATCCAGATGGAACGCTGGGGACTGATCTCTTCCGCAAACCCACAGCGGGGAATACTTTATTGCACGCTACAAGTGCTCATCCCAGAGCCCTCGTGCACAGCATTCCATACGCGCAATATTTGCGATTGCATCGTAACTGTGCACGTGAAGAGGATTTTTATGTACAAGCTGCTGCCCTGCGTGAACGACTTCTCCTGAGGGGTTACTCCAAGACCAACCTCAGGAGAGCCTTCAACAGGGCAGTAGGCCATACCAGAACCTCTCTACTTTATCCCCCTCCTCGTATCACTAATACTAACACAGTTAAAATCATTACCCAATATTCAGCACATCATGAACAATTCAGGAAAATTATTTCTAAACACTGGCATCTTCTGACTGACTATCATGTTCTTAAACATCATGTACGTGAGATACCAGAACTAGTATTTCGCAGGGCCAAATCCCTCAGAGATCGTTTAATTAGCAGTCATTATAAATCCAATTCTGACACCATTCACCAAGCTCCCGGTACATTCCCATGTGGCCAATGTTCCTCCTGCCCATGGATAGGTCCATGCATCTCTTTCAAGTTACCTAACGGGGAATTTTTTACTCCTCACACGCTGGCCCAGTGCGACACCACCGGCATCATTTATCTTATGCTTTGCAATTGTAAAGCATTTTATGTCGGTAAGACAATAAGGGAATTTAGACAGAGAGTTAATGATCATATTTATTACTCAACCAATGGTAAACTTACCACCGTTGGACGTCATATTGGTTTATACCATAAATATGACCCCAAAGCTGTCAAGTTTATTGCATTGGAGGTGATACCCCCTGATCCTAGGGGTGGTGACCGAGACAAAAGACTACTCCAAAGAGAAGCACTTTGGATAGAGAGATTGGATGCCACGGTCCCCCCAGGCTTAAATGAAGTAAACTCCTTTAAATATTTTCTTTAATATATGGGTAACTGTCAATTTCCTGTCATTTCTTGATGTTTGGGATGCAGGTGTGGGGGTGTGTGTGTGTGGGGGGGTGTCTCATCTATGTCTGGCCACTTATGACTCTGCTGTATTTCATCCATGGTTGTATTCCCAATTTTTTCCCTCATTTTTGAGGACAATCGATCCTCTTTAGTTATGCTTTTTGCCTTAGAATTTTATGTATGTAATGTATAACTTTAATTTATTTATGTAATTTGCAACTTTGTAAATGTTTTGATGTAACTACTGTTATAAGCTCCATGCTTTGCACCTCGAATGTGGATGGTGGATCCGGCTTTCTATGGCCCCGTTTGTTTTCCCGGCGGTTGGTAGGTTCCCTGGTGGCCGAGTGACAGTTCTCCTCTTTTGAGTGCCTCCTCGGCCACTTGTACTCGCCTCCATTGGGACCTCGGTCCCGTTCCCCCACGCAGACGCATTCATGTCCTGCCTGGGTACCGCACAGTGAATGGGGGATGCGTGCGCACTTTGTGTGCGCCGCCCCCTTTCTGGCGGCCGAGAGGCTAGTGCGCAGTCGCACGTGTTACCTGCGGGACCCTTGACCCTGTGACCGCGTCGGACGCCGCTAGCGGCGCCAATCCACGCCACGGGGTTGAAGGGATTATTCATGGCGGTAGGCTGCCACCAGGCACACAGATGTATAGGAGACCCAGACGCTCAGGAGACTGCATCACTGGTGAGCCCTTTACAGTCTATATTTTTTGCATATTTAGCCTTAGGTTACCCCCTAGGAGCTGCATATACAATGCTACTTTCAACACTGCATTGTTTTTTACTTAGTTTTTTTCTGTTTTAATGTTCAGATACATATTTTCTAGATTCTGGATTTTGCTCCCAAGGTTCCTGTGTCTGCTGCTTCGCATGTTTGACGCAGTTCACTCAGGTTCATGGAACATCTATGTTGTACACATGTCTCTTTGACTATAGACTCCTGGGCTCCTCATATTAATTTCTTTATTACCCAGGTAATCGCTATTGTTTTTACCCCAGGCTTTGATCGTCTCCGGGGTTTCAGTTGATCACCTTACTCTCTCTACACGTGCACTTTTCAGCAGTATATATTGTTTTGTTCACATTCGCCACGTTTGTTTTCACTAGTTCTTGAATTATCTGGCTATGGTCACTCACTCATGTCCCCATACTCCCCCCCTTTTTCCCTCTCCCCCCCCCCCCCCGGGTTGTTCCCTGTCTCATCTCACCCACCCACGCTTGACCTTCCTTCTTTCTTGTCGCTTTTCTAGTTCCCATACCTTCTTACCTCCCTTTTTCCGATTTCCTTTTTCCCTGTCACACTGGTGTGATTTTGTCACCTATAGCATGCCTTGTTCAACACGGCTGTGGTGCACGCCCTAATACTATCCACCTTTATGCCGATCATTCCGTTCATATTTTTGTAACCATCTCACCTAGAGTCTGGCGGGTGCCATAATTTCCCTTCCCAATCGCCGGAGGAGACTTGGCCGGAGATCCCTTCCGCCACACACTCTGGGGCTTGGGTAAGGAGTTTTATTATCTCATTCCACTCTCCCCGGTTCACAATTATGTCTAAATTTGTTATTTGGTATATAATTGTATATTCTTATCTATACTTACAGATGTATGATCCTGATGAAGCGGTAAATCCACAAAACATGTTGAAATGTTATATGTCATCTGAGAACATCAAATTCTTTTATTATACCTATGTTTTGTGTTTATTTGTTACTTTTGTATAAATAAATACTGTGCTTTTATGAATTATTTGTACTTTATGGCTATACTCATCTTATATGTACCGTAATAGTCCACTTGCCTTCTTGTTCTTGGCGAGTCTGGGGTGGGGCCCACACTCCCAAATAATTCTTTTCAAACTATTTGGATGATGGTACATTTACACCGATATATCTGAAATTGCTTTGGAAGGCCATACAGTTTCTGTTTCACCGGCACCAAGTCTAGGGTCCCATTGAGTTTACCTCTGGACAATGTAGGCACCAAACACTTGAGTATCTTTTCCAATGCTTTAATGAACAGGTAATAAAGGAAGTAGCAGGAAAGAGGTAGAAGGAACGTTGCAGGGAAGCTCAAATACCTTTCCTTAGTATTCTTTAGTACATTATTAGGAATTGAACACTTGTAGTTGAATGCACTCCCCTTGTGGGACTCAGTCTTTGCCCATCTGGATAGGCCTCTCTCACTTGCCTAGCAGCCAGTACGTAGCACGAACAAAAGTCTCTGCCACAGACTCGTTTGGAACAAAACCCGTACGATCCTCTGCCACAGGATGTAATGGTTTACGATGAATATCAGACACAGCACTTGAACCTTTAAGCCAACCCGGCAGTACTATGCAGTAAGATTACTTCAGGATACGTCCTCCAACTGAGTCACCAGGCCCCTCTCCAGACCAGCACTCTGCATGATCCTTCCATGAATGGATCTCCTCAGTTGTCCAGCTTCTTCACTCAGGATAGACAGCCCAGGACCATTCTGGGCTTCTGGGCCCACCCACACGCCGCAGCGACGTGGGCCTCCGAAATGGAGGACCACGAGGTGGCATTCCTAATGCATACCTGTCGGCCAGGAGGGCTAGCAGGTGGATGAAAACGAACCCCTAAACATGGCGTCTGTCCCATAAATACCCTCTCCCAGAATGCCACTCGGAGGACCACCTCCACCGAGTTGTCTCCGGGACAGAGGAGCACTCATACGCTTCAACACGTTGCCTTTCCAACACTGGCCCATGGTGACAACGACACCCACCGGCGCACTGTGAAACTACACGCAATTCAGCCAAGCTGGAACAGAGGCAAATCTAACTTCACCTAACAAGTAACCCACTAGATTTACCTATCAGCAGTAGATTAAAAATCTACCAGCGCTACATAAAATAATATCTATATTTCAAATTTTTATTAAAGATGTTGTTCTCCCAGGTAACTAACATAACCCTGTTTTCTGGTTTCCAGTTTCTGCAGTATATACAGGTTATCTTTACTGTCTGTGTTGTCCTATCCAGCTGCAGGTATATGAAGGCTGCCATGTTTATCCAAAAACGTCAATACTTTCAAAACCACCAAACTCTAGTTACTACAATTAGTATGCAAATTACAATTCCTAAATTCATGCTGACTCTACAAATCTGTATGTTTTTTTCCAGGGCAGGTTCTCAAATTACATAAACCAGAGATAGAAAGGGGAAAAATGGAGAACAAGATACCTCCTGTATTTCTCTTAATAGAAGTGGAAGAGTGTAGACTAAAAAAAAAGATCTTTGTCTGGATTGCATAAAAGAACTGGGCTTCTGGATCGCATGACCGACTTGACGGAACACAATTGTAAAACAATTGATACATCCCTCAGGCATGTACTGTATTTCAGCCAAGTATTTAGATGTATGGGTGGAGTTTAGGTTTAGGATAAAACAAAAACCTATAATAGAGGATGTTTCTTTGGCCTGTGGCCTGGTGTTGAGAACCTGACAATATGTAATCTCTATTGTTATGTATTATGCCTTCAAAAAGGAATTAATATAGAGGATATAATATAAAAAAGTTCACTTGACTACATTAATACAGAAAAATATTTTATAGTAAACTATATTTACACGAGAATGTTAGTACTCATAGCTCTAGTTGACCTCCATCTATAAAAACAATTACAATAAAAACAGCCAGACACAGAGGCTTTATGTCTTGGTTTGGCTTTTGATATAAAGGCTATTACAACTTCTATTGAGGCTAAGGTCTAGTTAAAAAATGAAATAAGCTGTGTGCGCAACTCCAACTTAGCAAGTAATAATAATAATCAATATAAATTAAACCACCAAATCACCCAAATTTTGCTGCAAGCACCTAATGTGTTCCCACATATACTCGTAAATCATTATAGTTATATAGTGCTGCGTACATATATCTAAACATATACAGTGGATATAAAAAGTCTACACACCCCCGTGTGTGTCAGGCTTCTGTGATGTAAAAAAAGGAGACAAAGATAAATAATTTCAGAACTTTTTCCACCTTTAATGTGACCTATAAACTGTACAACTCAGCTGAAAAACAAACTGAAATCTTTTGGGTGGAGGGAAGTAAAAATAGAAAAATAAAATAATATGGTTACATAAGTGTGCACACCCTTAAACTAATACTTTGTTGAAGCACCTTTTGATTTTATTACAGCACTCAGTCTTTTTGGGTATGAGTCTATATGCATGGCACAGCTTGACTTGGCAATATTTTCCCACTCTTCTTTGCAAAAACACTCAAAATCTGTTAGATTGTTAGGGTATCTTATGTGCACAGCCCTCTTCAGATTACCCCACAGATTTTCAATCAAATTTTCAATCAGATTCAGATCTGGGCTTTGGCTGGACCATTCCAAAACTTTAATCTTTTTCTGGTGAAGCCATTCCTTTGTTGATTTGGATGTATGCTTTGGGTTGTTGTCATGCTGAAAGATGAAGTTCCTCTTCACGTTCAGCTTTCTAGCAGAAACCTGAATGTTTTGTGCCAATATTGACTGGTATTTGGAACTGTTCATAATTCCCTCTACCTTGACTAAGCTGAAGAAAAACAGCCCCAAAGCATGATGCTGCCACCACCATGCTTTACTCTGGGTATGGTGTTCTTTTGGTGATGTGCAGTGTTGTTTTTGCACCAAACATATCTTTTGGAATTATGGCCAAAAAGTTCAACCTTGGTTTTATCATAACACATTTTCCCACATGCTTTTGGGAGACTTCAGATGTGATTTTGCAAAATTTAGCCGGCTTGGATGTTTTTCTTCGTAAGAAAAGGCTTCCGTCTTGCCACTCTACCTCATAGCCCAGACATATGAAGAATATGGGAGATTGTTGTCACATGTACCACACAGCCGGTACTTGCCAGATATTCCTGCAGCTCCTTTAATGTTGCTGTAGGCCTCTTGGCAACCTCCATGACCAGTTTTATTCTCGTCTTTTCAAGTTTTAGAGGGACGTTGTTGTAATTATGATGAATAAATAATATATTTCATAAACTTCACATGGAGATGTAAAGTCGGTTAGGCCTCAAGACAGAGGTGAAATAAAGGTCACCGTGACTTCATACATTTCCCAACTTTCAATGGATAACCCACCCTAAATTACACAACCAAACTAATTGTGAAGCAGAAACCAAATATAATTACATGTGTAGCAATAACTCTCAGTGGAGCTGCTGGTTTAAAGCGGGCTGTTACCTTTACTCTCGACACCTCTGTTTCACCGACACCGGGTCTAAGGTTCCGTTGAGTTTACCTCTGGGCGATGTAAGCACTGAACACTCAAGTATATTTTCCAATGCTATAATGAACAAATGAAGGAAGTAGCAGGAAAGAGGCAGAAGGGAAGCTGCAGGGAAGCTCAAATACCTTTCTGTAGTATTCTTCAGAACATTCTTTACAATTGAACACTTGTAGCTGAATAGTCTCCCCTTTATAGGATTTAATCTTTGCCCGCCTGGATAGACATCTCTCACTTGCCTAGTAGCCAGTACGCAGCACGAACAAAAATCTTTGCCACAGACTTGTTTGGACACGAACAAAAGTCTCTGCCACAGACTTGTTTGGAATAAAACCCGTACGATCCTCTGCCACAGGACATATTGGTTTGTGATGAATGTCAGACACAGTACTTGAACCTTTAAGCCAACCCGGCAGTACTATGCAGTAAGACTACTTCAGGATATGTCCTCCAACCGAGTCACCAGGCCCCTCTCCAGACCAGCACTCTGCATGATCCTTCCATGACGGGTCCTCCCCTGGGATCTTCTTGGTCGTCCAGCTTCTTCACTCAGGATAGACAGCTCAGGACCATTCCTCTGCTGCTGTGGTAGGCCCCAGACAGGCTTCTGGGCCCACCCACACGCCGCAGCGATGTGGGCCTCCGGAATGGAGGGCCACGAGGTGGTACTCTTAACACATACCTGTCAGCCAGGAGGGCCAGCAGGTGGCTGAAAACGAACCCCAAAACATGGCGTCTGTCCCATAAATACCCTCTCCCAGAATGCAACTCGGAGGACCACCTCCACCGAGTTATCTCCGGGAAAGAGGAGCACTCATACGCTTCAACACGTTGCTTTTCCAATACTGGCCCATGGTGACAACGACACCCACCTGCACAGTGTGGAACCACATGCAACTCAGTCAAGCTGGAACAGAGGCAAATCTAACTTCCTCTAACAAGTGACCCACTAGATTTACCTATCAGCGGTAGATCAAAAATCTACCAGCGCTACACATGTCTTAGGTGGGTAGATAAAAAGACCTAACACTGTAATGCAGGTTGAAATATATCTTTGATGAAACTTTTTGTGAGGACTCTAGGATTTGTTTATACAGCTGGATTCTATCTAAATATTCATTGAGTTTGTCCAAAGTTCATTTCAAACATTTCTGGGGGACATCTAAATTCTGTCTACCCAATGGAACTTCAAAATATATATTATTATAAGTCATTCAAATTATATATTATATTCCAGGTCATAGATACAATTATGATGTCAGTGTCTACTGACCCAATGATAATTCTGTCATAAGGTAAAAATATAATATTTTGATGTAGAACAAATTAGAAGTAAGAATTGTCTTAAGATACCAATCATTTTTATGAAAGACGTACATAGATTGTGACCATGTTTAATTAGAGTATATATTATTTCACATAGCATGTGTCTACCTAGATAAATACAGGGGGGATGGAAAGTATTTAGACTCCTAAATGTTTCACTCTTTGTTATATTGCAGCCATTTGCTAAAATCATTTAAGTTAATTTTTTTCCTCATTAATGTACACACAGCACCCCATATTGACAGAAAAACACAAAATTGTTGACATTTTTTGCAGATTTAATAAAAAAGAAAAACTGAAATATCACATGGTCCTAAGTATTCAGACCCTTTGCTGTGACACTTATATATTTAACTCAGGTGCTGTCCATTTCTTTTGATCATCCTTGAGATGGTTCTACGCCTTCATTTGAGTCCAGCTGTGCTTGATTATACTGATTGGACTTGATTAGGAAAGCCACACACCTGTCTATATACGACCTTACAGCTCACAGTGCATGTCAGAGCAAAAGAGAATCATGAGGTCAAAGGAACTGCCTGAAGAGCTCAGAGACAGAATTGTGGCAAGGCACAGATCTGGCCAAGGTTACAAAAAAATTTCTGCTGCACTGAAGGTTCCTAAGAGCACAGTGGCCTCCGTAATCCTTAAATGGAAGATGTTTGGGATGATCAGAACCCTTCCTAGAGCTGGCCGTCCGGCCAAACTGAGCTATCGGGGGAGAAGAGCCTTGGTGAGAGAGGTAAAGAAGAACCCAAAGATCACTGTGGCTGAGCTCCAGAGATGCAGTCGGGAGATGGGAGATAGTTGTAGAAAGTCAACCATGACTGCAGCCCTCCACCAGTCAGGGCTTTATGGCAGAGTGGCCTGATGGAAGCCTCTCCTCAGTGCAAGACATATGAAAGCCCGCATGGAGTTTGCTAAAAAAACACCTGAAGGACTCCAAGATGGTGAGAAATAAGATTCTCTGGTCTGATGAGACCAAGATAGAACTTTTTGGCCTTAATTCTAAGCGGTATGTGTGGAGAAAACCAGGCACTGCTCATCACCTGTCCAATACAGTCCCAACAGTGAAGCATGGTGGTGGCAGCATCATGCTGTGGGGGTGTTTTTCAGCTGCAGGCACAGGTTGCAATTGAGGGAAAGATGAATGCGGCCAAGTACAGGGATATCCTGGACGAAAACCTTCTCCAGAGTGCTCAGGACCTCAGACTGGGCCAAAGGTTTACCTTCCAACAAGACAAATAACGAAGGAGTGGCTTCACAGCAACTCCGTAACTGTTCTTGAATGGCCCAGCCAGAGCCCTGACTTAAACCCAATTAAGCATCTACTAAATACTGAGCAAAGGGTATGAATACTTAGGACCATGTGATATTTCAGTTTTTCTTTTTTAATAAATCTGCAAAAATGTCAACAATGTCAAGTGTTTTTCTGTCAATATGGGGTACTATGTGTACATTAATGAGGAAAAAAAAATGAACTTAAATGATTTTAGCAAATTCTATTTTCTTTATCGTACATCACGGGACACAGAGCCACAGTGATTACTGAATGGTATGTCCCAGAGCAATGCCATCTGAGGGGAGGGGACACAAACAAAAGTAGGGTGCAATCAGACCTGAGGACCTATACTTCTGCCTGCAGTACACTGCGCCCAAAAGCGATATCCTCATGCCTTCTTACATCCACCTGATAAAATCTGGTGTATGTATGGACTGAAGACCCAAGTTGTGGCCTTGCAGATTTGAGCCATGGAGGCTTCGTGATGCACTGTCTACGAAGCACTAACAGCCCTGATGGAGTGCGCTTTGATTTGAAAAGGTGGAACTTTCCTCTTCAAACCAAAAGCTTGAATAATTACTTGCCGAATCCATTTGGCAACAGTGGATTTCGATGCTGCCTGTCCTTTCCTAGGACCTTCAGGCAACACAAACAAGACATCTGTTTTGCGAACCTGAGCAGTCGCCTTCAATAGATTTTGACTGCTCTCATTACATCCAAAGAATGTAGTGACTTTTCTTCCTTAGAACAGGGTTCTCCAAAAAATGAAGGTAAAACAATATCCTGGTTTAGGTGAAAACCTGAAACCACCTTTGGCAGAAAGCTAGGATGAGGGCGAAATACTACTCTATCCTTGTGAACGATTAAATATGGCTCTTTACAAGAAAGAGCCACCTACTCTGATACCCTTCTTGCAGAAGAAATGGCTACCAGAAAAACCGGCTTCCTTGTCAAGGACTAAAGGAATATGTTGTATCGGCTCAAAAGGCTGTTTCTGTAACACCGAATAGAACTAAATTCAAGTCCCAAGGGTTCAGGGGTGCTCTAACCGGTGGATTAAGCCGCTTTACCCCCTGTATAAAGCTAAAGAACAAAGAAAGCGAAGCAAGTGGACATTGAAACAATACCGATAAGGCCAAGATTTGGCCCTTGATAGTACTCAAGGCCAGTTTCATCTCTAACCCCATCTGCAGACAGGCAAGGATTCTACCTATGACATACTTCCTAGGATGCCAACCCCTGGATTCACATCAGGAAACCTATGCCTTCCAGACTATAATAAATGACTCTGGAAGCTTGTTACCTTGCATTAATCAAGTAGATATTACTGAGCCTGAAAGCTCACGATTCTTCAGAATGTGGGCTTCAACAGCCAAACCGTTAAATTTAGCATTTTTAAAGTAGGATGGAAAACTGGTCCCTGCGATAGCAGGTCTCGACGTGGTGGTAGGGGCCATGGGGCCCCTACCACTATCTTTACCATTTCTGCATATCAAGATCTTCGGGGCCACAAAAACTTCTTTGCCCGCTTGATCCTGCAAAGAAGTCGAGGTAGCAGCAGAATAGGAGGGAATGAATACATCAGTGAGAACTGATCCCATGGGGTCACCAGTGCATCTGTTTCTCATGCGAGTGGATTCCTTGTTCTTGACACAAAGTCGTCGACTTTGTTGTTGAACCTGCAATCAAACAGATCTACGTCCGGGATCCCCCAACTTTGGCATAAAGCCAGGAAGATGTCGGGGTGAAGGAATCATTTCCCCGGGAACAACTGCTGGCGACTAAGTAGTCCGCCTGCCAGTTCTCTACTCCTGGAATGAAGATTGCTGATATGCACGGCACATGCTTTTCTGCCGGGTTAGGATCTGCTTTACCTCTCCCTGGGCTGCCTGACTTTTGGTGCCTCCCTGGTGATTGATATAAGCCACTGCCATGACATTGTCAGATTGAATCCTGACAGGAGATTTCTGCAACCTGAATGTCCAGGCCCTTAGGGCTAGGTACACTACTAATCTCTAAGACGTTGATGGGCAAAGTCCTTTGGTTCTGGACCATTTCCCTAGGACCGGCGTCTCTTCCAGGACTGCTCCCCAACCTGCAAGACTGGCATCTGTTGTTACCACCTTCCAGGTAACTGGTAAGGAGGATTTCCCCTTCTGCAGATTCTTGGGTATCCTCCACCAACTGAGGCTCTGACACACTTTTGGTGACAAACGCATCAGAAAATCTAGTGCTTGGATCTTCTTGTTCCAAGCCGACAGGATACTGTTTTGCAGCAGTCTCGAATTAAACTGAGCATAGGGTACTGCTTCGAATGAAGGCATCATCTTCCCCAACAACCTCATACAAAGGCAGATAGAAAGACTCTTCTCTGCCCTGACTACCTGAACCAGCTCCTTTATGGCGCTGATTTTTGCCTGGGGTAAGAACACTCTTCTGGGCTGTATCTATAATCAGACCCAAGTACTCTAAACTTCTTACTGGTTTTAAAGAAGATTTCTCTAGGTTGAGGACCCAACCTAGGTATTCCAGGTAGTTGACTGTGGTGACCATGCTTTGGTCCAGGCGGGCTACCGACCGGTCTATCACGAGCAGGTCGTCTAGGTATGCTATTATCGTTATACCTTGAGTCCTTAAACTGGCAAAAGGAAGGGCCAGAAGTTTTGTAAACACCCGAAGTGCAGTAGCTAGACCGAAAAAGGCAAAGCTACAAATTGAAAATGACGTTTTTTTACTTCGAAACGCAGATAAATATGGTGAGCAGGGAAAATAGGTACATGCAGGTATACATCCTTGATGTCGATTGATGCCAGAAGTTCTCCTCCTTGTAAGACGGAGACTACTGATCGGATTGATTCCATGCAAAAAGAGCGAATTTTTTAGAAACCGGTTTAGATCTTTCAGATCTAGAATGGGCCTGACATCTCCATTTGGTTTTGGCACCATGAAAAGGTTTGAACAAAACCCCAACCCCTGCTCTTTATGGGGACCATCTGTGACAAAAGTCGGTCTAACGCTAGAAAGAGAGACTTCTTTTTCTCTGGATCTTTGAGGACATTTGACCTGAGGAAACGAGGAGATAGCAATTCTCAAAACTCTAGTTTGTAACCTAGAGCATTTGTGGAGACCACCCATCCGTCTCGAAATTCTTCCTGCCAGACCCTTGAGAACTGCAGAAGTCTTCCCCCCACTTGAATGAGCAGGGCGCCCCTTCATAAAGAGGCTTTAGCTTTTTGTCCTCCCCCTTGAATTTCTTTTGTCCCTGGGGTTGACCCCGAGGTTTACCTCTTGAATCTGACGGTGGAGGCCATCGCGACTGCCTGGAGGCTGATGCCCCTGGCACTGGAGAAAGAGCCCGTTTAATGAGGGACGTTTACTCCTTTTCTTAACTGGCAAAAGGGTACTTTTCCCACTTGATATTTTTTGGATAAATTTGTCCAAATCATCCCCAAACAGCTTTATCTCTTATCAGTTGGATCCGTAAACATTTGCGCATTGTCAACCGGACAAGTCAAACTTTTATTCACAGAGGATATAGGAGCATCAATTGCTGGAATAAACCCCACATCTTAGTGAATTTTTCCTCCATAGGATAAAGTGTTGAAAACTTTTTAGGAGGGAAAAAATGTTTATCTGGGTGATCCCACTCAGAATATATAAGCTTTTCCAGCAATAAATGTACAGGAAAGGCATGCAAGGCTGGAGGAGGCTTTAGTGAACCCAAACAGGAAGTGGGCTCTTCAACCGTCTAAGTTAAGGGTAGTTTAAATGTGGAGCGGACCATTTCAGTAAGAGAATGCACCAGCAACTTCTCAGCATATGAAGCTGAAGAAGGTCCTTCCCCACTTGATCCCTCAGAGGAGGAGTCAGTCTCTCCATGGTCCCCTGAGGGGGATTCATTTTCCCCCTCCCACTGTTCCTCTGTTTGAGGATCCTGAGTGGTAGAAGGGGACATAATGCGCTTTCTTCCACTCTGTGAAAATGTGATTAAAGTCGCTAACTTTTCCGCTAATCCACTGATAGTTGAGGAAAAAACCTCCTCAGTTACGTAGACAGGGGCTGAAGTGTTGGAAGCAATTGCAGCCCCTGATGACCCCGATGGCTCACTCTGACCAGCCTCCTTAGATCTTTCAGAGGGGGATGGTGTTGCAGAGGGGGGCCCTTAGGGCCTGATGGTGATCCTTTTGTGCCCTTAACTTTTGCTTTATTTGTACCATTCCCTCTGGTTATGATGCTGAGCACAAACGCAGAGGTACAGCCAAGAAAATACACCTACTGCTGAGCAATAGTCCAGCAATGGCCGCTGTCATTAAGCTCAGCCTGGTGCAAAGTAAATGTGCCCTGGGAATGCCTGTGTCAACCAACACTCACATTCGACCTGTCTGCTCTGTGTCCCTCCTTTAGCTGTATGCACCTGAAAAAAGGTGCACTTTTTAGCTACACAACCCACGTTGTGGGCGCTGAAGCATGCCAACGACGCTAAGCCCTGCCCCCCCTTTCCTCCGACCACCCACCGCTCCCCCCTCCCTCATCTTTTTCAAAGATGCAGCTTTCCTGCATGAGCGGGCTCCAATCCGCTGGATCGTATATGAAGGAGGGCTGGGGTGGAGGAGAGGAGGAGAGCCGCTGAATGGAGGACCGCCGTAATGGCAGTGGGAGCGGCGCGGCACACCGCCAACTGAGCCATGCTCCCTCTGCCTCCTGGGGTGAAGCTGTCCAGGTGGGGGAACATTCTCAAAAGGAAAAAAAAACCCTTCCCTGTATCTTACCTGGGGCTTGGCCTGAAGGAAGCATGCAGCTTGACACAGAGGTGAGACTGACAAACATGGAATCAGGTACGTGCTCTTGACAGCCCCCGGTGGTGACTATAGCCATGACAACATTTACTTTAAAGGAGAAATACCCACAAGAATTAGAAAAATTTCTTAGGAATCTCCCTTACCTTATCTAGCTGCAGGGTTCTGTGGTAACAGACCCAATCTTCACCTCTCACGGTGGGCTCAGTTAAAAAAACCTTCAGGGACTGGGGCCCCCTTTTTATTGGGGGATCCACAGCCCTGGGCCTGTAAAAAGCACCCCGCTAGGAATATGGCTGAAAAAACAAATACTGGATCCCAGGGTCCAGCTCTCTAAAAAGAGAAGCGTTACAGGTAAAACCTTGTTTCTTCGGACATGAGGTACCATTCAATTCAGTATGGAAAAGACACTTTGAATGGATCTGGTTGCATGGCTTGCCCCAGTAAAGAATATTCCAGTGGAGCTCAGCCTAGCATATCTTTACTCGTGACCAACACCTAAGACACTGGCAAAAAAAACTGAGGTACTCCCGGTTAGGGGAGGGATTATATGGGGAATTGAACTTCCTGTCTAGGGTATGCCAGTGTCCATCACCTGAAGGTGCCATATAACCCATACAGTATTTACTGTGGCTCTGTGTCCCGTGATGTACGATAAAGAAATTTTCTTATTGATTATTATACAGTTGGATAACTATTTCCCTCAAATCAGTAAGCTCCTTGTAGATTTTTCCCAAACTTCAATTTTTCATTTTATAGTTTCCACTCTATCGACATAACAAACGTCTAATTTTTATTTCACGTTGTTAACCACTTACTTACCTGCAGTATAGTAACGGTTGAATTTGTGAAATACAGTACAGAAGTTCTGTCTAATTGTCATTTTTACCAGGTTATTGATTCTACAGGGAAGCTTATCATTTCTGTGTCATTTAAAAAGTACAAAAAAAAAGTATTGAAAAAAGAGAAAAAAAGTATTGATTGATCGTGTATCTTAAAAATATTATATTAATGTTAATATCACCTCCCGCTGTGCGGCCGTGTCTGTGTCTCCTCTCCAGTCTCTCCTGCCCTGTCGCTGATGTCACCTATGAGCAGAGCAAGGGCGGGAGGAGTCGGAGATCTGAACACTGAACAGCGTGAGTGCAGGGATCCATGGTTGCTAGGCAGCAGGTCGGATCCAATTAAAACGGTGGTCACTGACAGCGCACGTGCGTTTCGACCGACTATAGCTAGGCAATGGGGGACACTGCCAGGGCTGGGGCCGCTGATGTCATAGAAACGTATGACGTCAGGAGGCCCCGCCCACCCAGGCAGATTACGTCCTTTGAAAAAAACAAGGGGAGTAAAGGAGACAGTAAACGTGAGAGGTGTAAGTGCATAGAGAGAAGTGAAGCCATCAGATCAGGAGTGCATAAAAGGAAAGGAGACACAGAAGGAAAACAGGTACGTTAGAAAAGGCAAACTGAGGAGTAATGGAGGACACAGGAAAGTGTAAATAGATAAAGATGAATGGTGGCAAAAAGGAGATAAGAAAGGGGGAAGAAGAAGGGAAGAAGAACGGATAGAAAAAAAGGGGGGATATATAAAGAAAAAAGAAGAGAAAGAGAGAAAAAAGGAAAAAAGAAACAGAAAAAAAAGAGACAAAGCAGAGGAAAATAAGAGAAAAATACGAGTGAAAAATAAAAAAGCTAAAGATATAGAAATGAGAATAGGAAAAAGGAAGAAATGAGTGGGAAAAGGAGACAAATTAAGAGGATAAGGTGCAACTGAGAAAAATGTTGGAAAATAAACTGGAAAAAAAAACAAGTAAAGAAAATTACCTAAGTAAGAAAAAATAAGTAAAGTATGAAAAAATAAGTAAAGTATGAAAAAATAAATATAAATAAAAAGAATAATAAATTTAAAAATAAAATAGAAAATAATTTAAAAAATATAAAAATAAATATAAATACTAATAAAAAGAAAAGAAAAAAAAGAAAAAAAACAAGGAGAAATAGAAAATAATAATAAATAAAGGATAAAAATGAAAGAACACAAACAATAAAAAAACAGAAAGAGGGAAAAAAGAAAAACAGAAAATGGGAAAACCTAAAATATTATAGGTGAAAAGGGAATAGAACAAAGCCTGGGTGCAGAAGGACCTAATCAATGGTAATACAGGTACAATTAGAATGATCACAGCATTTGAAGCCAACCCCATCATTATTTGTAATAAATTCATCATCGGGTGGTCCTCCGGCCAAAGCAAAAAAGGAAAAAAAAGGGGGAAAAAGAAAAAACTCCATAGTCAATGTGGACTAGTTCGATCATAGTTCAAGCCAAAAAAATACAGATTAGTATCTTTCATTTTAGAAGAATTTAAATGACAAGTTAGCGTTGAGTCCTCCAGGTTGGACCGTGCCAAGGGTATGAATCCAGTAAGCTTCACGTTGAAGCAACAGTCGGTCTTAATCACCACCTCTGGTAGGTTGTTGGACATGTTCAATGACCATACCCCTCAGTTCCTGTATTTGGTGTTTGTATTTGACGAAATGCACTGCAACTGGTTTGTTCAGATCTGTCTACAAGACTCTGGTCTGCCCGCACCTGGAGTATGCTGTCCAGTTCTGGGCACCAGTCCTCAGGAGGGACGTACTGGAAATGGAGCGAGTACAAAGAAGGGCAACAAAGCTAATAAAGGGTCTGGAGGATCTTAGTTATGAGGAAAGGTTGCGAGCACTGAACTTATTCTCTCTGGAGAAGAGACGCTTGAGAGGGGATATGATTTCAATTTACAAATACTGTACTGGTGACCCCACAATAGGGATAAAACTTTTTCGCAGAAGAGAGTTTAATAAGACTCGTGGCCACTCATTACAATTAGAAGAAAAGAGGTTTAACCTTAAACTACGTAGAGGGTTCTTTACTGTAAGAGCGGCAAGGATGTGGAATTCCCTTCCACAGGCGGTGGTCTCAGCGGGGAGCATTGATAGCTTCAAGAAACTATTAGATAATCACCTGAATGACCGCAATATACAGGGATATGTAATGTAATACTGACACATAATCACACACATAGGTTGGATTTGATGGACTTGTGTCTTTTTTCAACCTCACCTACTATGTAACTATGTAACTATGTAACTATGTCTGCGTGTCCTCCTCTGTTTTAGATAGGGCGAGTCTATTGTCACTCCTGTGCTTTTTTTTTTTTTCAAAATTGTATTTCTATTGGGATATCCAAAGAACAAGTACAAAATTGTAACAAAATGTACATTACACTATCAATATAAGTGCATTATAAACAATCATATTAAAAAGGGAAAGCAAAATGGAAAGCAACTAGTATAAGTAATAAGAAAGTGTTCACAGAAACTAGGTATATGTGTGTATTGAATCAATTCCTTATGATGTACGCAGTAAGCGTAGTATGGGAAAGAGCCTAGAACCTTAAAACCTCCTGTGCTTTTGAAACCTCCTTTTGAAAGGACCAGTTGTCTTTCCCACATAGGTGAGTGCGCATGGGCATTTAAGAATGTAAGCACAGTGGTCAGTGTTACGCTAGAACCATACCCCATATTTCCCAGAAGACAAGCTGTCACAAGTGCCACAATTGTAATGTGTGTAATTCCCTTATATGTGGTGAACACTTTACGCACCCACATAAGGGTAACCATTATCGCATTAAGGAGTACCTGGACTGTAACACTGACCACTGTGTTTACATTCTTAAATGCGCACAGTTCTTACTGATAATTACACACAGACGGCTGGCCTGGCCACTGCTGAATGAGGAGCGGGGGAAGGGGCGGGGCCCAAACTGACATTCGGGGAGGAGCGTTCAGAGGCCACACCACACCCAGCCATTTGCTGTGGAGCGACTACATGTGACCGGCGGAGAGCCAGAACCTAGAGGTACAGTGAGAGCCCCAGGGGCCCTGAGAGTGAGAGAGATCTACTATACATAGATAGAAAGATACTGTATATAGAGAGAAAAAGGGAGACACTAGAGAGAGAGCAGGGAGAGTGCTGAGAGCTAACACAGAGAGATCTATTATACAGAGTGAGAGAGATGTATTGTACAGAAAGATATCCCATGTTCAGAGAGAGAGAGATCTATTATACAGAGAGAGAAAGGGAAATGTATACTATACAGAGGGATAGGAGAGGGAGATCTACTACAGAGAAATAGAAATCCTCATCCCAGAGAGAGATAGGAGGGAGAAAGAAATGGAGAGAGAGAGAGAAAGAAGTAGAAGAGAGATCTGTATACAGAGAGAGAGAGATTGGGAGACATCTACTATATAGAGAGACAGAAATCCAAATCACAGAGAGATCCCATATACACAGAGATCCACTATTCAGAAATACATGGATCCAATACATGGAGAGATCCTCTATACAGAGAAATCTACTATGCAGTGAGAAAGGGGAAGTCAGATACATGAATATATCTGCTATATAAGGAGAGAGAAAAATACTATACAGAAGTCCCATATATACAGAAAAAGAGAGACGGGTGCAATACATGGAGAGATCTGATATATATATAGAGAGAGTGATCTACTAACATAGATCTGATATACAGAGTGCTTGAGAGAGGGGGATGCTATGCGGCCATGCCTGTATGTCCTCTATTGGCTCTCCCACCCCTCCAATGATGTCATCCTATCAGCAGAGTAGGGGGCGGGAGGAGCTGGAGATCTGCACAGAGAGCGGGAGTCCATTCATATCAACAAGCGGGTAATCACCCATTTGTTAATATGATCCAGGCCTACAGCTCTTCCCGCCCCCTACTTTGCTGATAGGATGACATCGTTGGAGGGATGGGAGAGCCGGTAGAGAACACACAGGCTGAATCCTGCCTCTGCCCTGCCAAAGGTAAGACTGTGCAGGGGAGGCAGAGAATAAAAGGGGCCACTGTGATCACAGAGAAAAAGGAGGGGGCATGACTGCAAGGGATACTGTAAAGGGGGGCTGTGATTGGTAGGGGCACTGAGATGAAAAGGAAACTGCACTGTAAAGGAGGACTGTAATCATTACAGTTTCCTTTACAGTGCAGTCCCCTTTATATCACAGTGCCCCATTACATTACAGTGCGGAGGATCAACTCTGTGATTATCCCATCATCAATCGCCCTCGCGAACAGGTGGTTACTGGAAAATTGGCTGCTCAGTCTAAATTGCCCGGGCCTATTTTTTGTCCCAGTCCGGGCCTGGCAGTAGGTATCTGTAATTGGTATCGGCGAGTACTAAAAAAAAAAAAAAAAAAAAGACCTTAATATAACTTAATACTAATTTTATTTCTATACACATTACATTATGGTTAATTACATTTCTTTCAATTTGATTGAAGCAAAGAGTATTATGTCTTATTTTATTGCCATCTTATTTGATAACCTAATGTTCAGGGGTTGTAAATCTTTAAAATAAAAAAGTTCTAAAAAATCCAGAATCGTGATCTTTATTCTAAGCAAAAAAATTGTGATTCTCATTTTATCCAGAATAGTGCAGCTCTACTATTGGTGTTGATTTACAAAAATTCAAGAGTGCAAAATCTGGTGCAGCTCTGCAGAAAAACCAAACAACTTCCAAAACGTATTTGAACAAGCTGAAGTTAGAAGCTGATTGGCTACCATGCACAGCTGCACCTGGTTTAACATTCTGCAGTTTTAGTAAATCATCCCCTATGTGCAGCTGTTTCCATTTTAATAGACAGAGACCTAATAGGGCTATTAATAATGATATTTTCATATAAATAAAGATTAATGTAAAGTTTTTTTTTGCATAGATGTGGTAAAGTAGGCTTTTCATAATACAGTATATTCTAAAACAAAAGCCTAAAACTAGAACTGTTATGAGACAAATGTGTGGGCTGCCACAGCTGACCTCTTCTTCTGAAAATACCTCCTAAAAGTCAAATATGACTGGCCCAGGATTCTCATGAGGAGCAGCTGGGAAAGATAAATCTATACTGGGGCGGAGTGGTGGATGAAAGAAAACCGGTCGCTTTGACCTATGTGTACAAAGAACATGGCAGGGCGTCACTGTACACTCTCTATTTTCTATTTGGGCTCCCAACCAGAACCTGCGAACGGACCGAAAATTTGCACGAACGTTAGAACCCCATTGACGTCTATGGGACTTGAACGTTCAAAATCAAAAATAGGCTAATTTGCATGGTATTGTCCTAAAAAGGTGTTTGGGGACTTGGGTCCTGCCCCAGGGGACATCATCAATGCAAAAAAAGTTTTAAAAATGGCAGTTTTTTCGGGAGCAGTGATTTTAATGATGCTTAAAGTAAAAAAAAAGAAAAAAAAGTGAAATATTCCTTTAAATATCGTACCTGGGGCTGTCTATAGTATGCTTGTAAAGTGGCGCGTGTTTCCCGTGCTTAGAACAGTCCCTGCTCAAAATGACATTTTTAAAGGAATAAAAGTCATTTAAAACTGCTTGCGGCTTTAATGTAATGTCGGGTCCTGGCAATATGGATGAAAATCAGTGAGACAAACGGCATGGGTACCCCCCAGTCCATTACCAGGCCCTTTGGGTCTTGTATGGATATTAAGGGGAACCCTGCACCCAAATTAAAAAAAAGAAAGACGTAGGGCCACTAGGCCCTATATACTCTGAACAGCAGTATACAGACGGTGCAAACAAGACAGGGACTGTAGGTTTGTTGTTAGGTAGAATCTGTTTGTAATTTTGAACTGGTACATTTTTTAAGTGTTTAGCTCCAGCCAAAAAATCTATTTTAAGCTTTTTGGAAAACATAGGGAAGGGTTATCACCCCTGTGACATTTGTTTTGCTGTCTGTGCTCCTCTTCAGAAGATTTCACCTAACTTTCTGTCCCAATGACAAATGTTTTTAGAAAATTTGAGGTTTTTATTGAAACAAGGATTGGTGATAAAGCATCAGTGGAAAGGAGAAACGTTTTTCCCATATTAACTCTTACAGGAGAGAATTTCCCTTCCTAGGGGTAGATTTCATCTCACTTCCTGTTGTCTCCTCCCGTTTGCAAGTAGAAGTCGTTTGCAAGTTGGATGTTTGAAAGTAGGGGCCTGCTCTATATACTCTGCAGAAATTTGGGCCTTAGGTGTTGGTGTTGCCACAACACTGTAAGCCCTCACAGGGCCCTGCTGTGAAACGTTAGATCAAGAATTGTAATTACATGCCCCTGTTGAACAGGGGCAGAAAAATTGGGCCTTTGGTGATGGTGGTGGTGCTGGTGCCACAACACTGTAAGTCCTCACAGTTACTCTTGGTGGGTGCTAGAACGGGCCCTGCTGTGAAATATTAGATCAAGAATTGTAATTACATGTCCCTGTTGAACAGGGGCAGAAAAATTGGGCCTTAGGCACTGGTGCTGGTGCCACAACACTGCAACACCTCACAGATACTCTAGTTGGAGCTCAGGAATGAGCCCTGCTGCAAAGTATTGAATCAAAAATTGTAATTACACAGGGGCTGAAAAATTGGGCCTTAGGCACTGGTGCTGGTGACACAACATTGCAACCCCTCACAGATACTCTAGTTGGAGCGCAGGAACTGCTGCAAAGTATTGCATCAAAAATTGTAATTACACACCCCTGATAAACAGGGGCTGAAAAATTGGGCCTTAGGCACTGGTGCTGGTGCCACAACACTGCAACCCCTCACAGATACTCTAGTTTAGCGCAGCAACGAACCCTCCTGCAAAATATTGCATCAAAAATTGTAATTACACGCCCCTGTTAAACAGGGGCTGAAAAATTGGGCCTTAGCCACTGGTGGCGGCGCCCAGAACCAAAAATGTTCTTACAAGCTATCAGCATGATCATTGAGGAGGAAGAGGATAATCACTCAACATAACAGGATAGTCACTCAGCATCAGCATAGGCAGTCTTGAAGGGATCTGACATTTCAAAAAAAATTATTCGGTTACATCAGCATCAGGTGCTTGGTAGCTGGTGGTGATCCAAGACTAATTCATTTTTATGAAGGTCAGTAGATCGATCTAGTCGGTGGACAAACGGACCCTGTGATCGATTACAAAGCCTCCAGCAGCACTGAATGTGCGTTCCGAAAGAACGCTGGATGCCAGATGACAGGCCAGTAGCTCAATTGCATACTGTGCAAGCTCTGGCCAGTGATCCAGCCTCAAGACCCAGTAACCCAGAGGATTTTCGGTGGGAAAGGTGTCCAAGTCAGATCTTGCCCCTAGGTATTCCTGCACCATATAAAACAGACGCTGGCGATGGTTGCTGGAAACGATCATACCTTGGGGCTGCAGACTAAAAAATTGTCTGAACGCATTGGTCAGACGGCCATCTTCTCCACAGCTCCTTCTTTGACTGACCGAAGCCTCAGCAACACGTTGTCCAGGAACAGGAGTTTGTAACCTCCCAGTCTCTGGGAACGCATTGCACAGACCTTTCTGCAATGCCTCCCGAAGATGTTTCATCCTCTGCTCCCTCTGCAATGTCAAGATAAGGTCCATAACCTTACCCTTGTCACAAGGATCAAGGAGGGTTGCCAGCCAGTATTGATCCCTCTCCTTGATACCACGAATACGAGGATCCTTCCGCAGGCTTTGCAGGATCAGGGAAGGCATGCAGCGTAGGTTTGCTGAGGCATTCGGTCCGGAGTCCTCTGGGTCACTAAGGATGACATGATCCGCAGCTACCTCCTCACAGCCACGTACAAGTCCATGGGTTTCTTGGTACTGTAAATGATCCCTTAAAGACTGCTGCTGATGCTGAGTGCCAGGCTCCACCTCCATGCTGACACAATCCTCCTCCTCCTCCTCTTCCTATGTGATCGGCGGGCACGCAGGAACACTGTCTGGATAAAGGGTGCCTTGAGAGCTAAGGAAGTCCTCCTCTTCCTGCCTCTGTTCTGCCTCAAGTGCTCTGTCCATTATTCCACACAGCATGTGCTCCAACAGGTGGACAAGGGGGACAGTGTCACTGATGTATGCACTGTCACTGCTCACCATCCTCGTGGTCTCCTCAAATGGTGACAGGACAGTGCATGCATCCCTGATCATGGCCCATTGGCGTGGGGAAAAAAACAAGCTCCCCTGATTCTGTCCTGGGGCCATAGTCGCACAGGTACTCATTGATTGCCCTCTGCTGTGTGTGCAGCCGCTGCAGCATGGCCAACGTTCAGTTCCACCTGGTGGGCATGTCACAGATTAGGCGGTTCTTGGGCAGGTTAAATTCCTTTTGGAGGTCTGCCAGCCGAGCACTGACATTATATGACCGGCGGAAATGCACACAGACTTTCCAGGCCTGCCTCTGGACATTCTGTAAGCCTGGGTACCTGCCCAAGAACCGCTGCACCACCAAGTTAAGGACATGAGCCAAACAGGGCACATGGGTCAGTTGTCCCTGTCGGAGGGCGGAGAGGAGGTTGGTGCCATTGTTGCAAACCACCATTCCTGCCTTAAGTTGGCATGGCGTCAACCACCTCTGAACCTGCCCCTGCAGAGCTGACATAATCTCTGTGGCTCCTGTCCCCCAAGCACACCAGCTCAAGCACTGCATGGCATCTTTTGGCCTGCGTACTTGCATAGACCCATGAACGCCTACGAAGCACCACTGGTTCCGAGGACAAAGCACAGGAAGAGGCCATGGAGGAAGAAGAAGAGGAGGGGGTGGAGGAGAGAGGTGTGTCAGAATCACTAGTATTGGCATTTTGGAGGCGTGGTGGCGGAACAACCTCCAACACTACTGCACCTTGTCCTGCATCCTTCCCAGCTGCCAGTAGAGTCACCCAATGCGCCGTGAAACTTAGGTAACGTCCCTGTCCATGCCTGCTGGACCATGAGTCAGCGGTATTATGCACCTTACTGCTGACCGCCCTATCCAGGCGAGGCATGGACATTGCCTTCCACATGCCGGTAGAGAGCCGGAATTCGCCTTCCGTGAGGAAAAGTGGCGTGCGGGAACCTGCCACTGAGGAACCGCACATTCCACAAACTCACGGAAGGGGGCAGAGTCTACCAACTGAAAAGGTAGCAGTTGAAGTGCTAGCAATTTTGCCAAGCTAGCATTCAACCGCTGGGCGTGTGAATGGCTGGGAGCGAACTTCTTTCTGCGGTGCAGCAGCTGGGGCAGGGAAATTTGCCTGGTACAATCTGACATTGGTGTACCGATAGTAGATTGCCCGCAAGTACTTGGCTGTGACACACTTAATTCTACACCTTCATTCCTCTCAGTGCAGGTCTCAGAGAGGACTGAAGGTATTGTGGGGTTGGAGATCCCAACTGATGAGGAGCAAGGAGAGGTCCTCTTTGTTCTTTGGTGTGGGTCTTTTAGGTACGCTTGCCAATGAACTGCTTGGCAGGTCAACATATGTCTGGTCAAGCATGATGCCCAAGTGGGAGATGTTTTGGCCACATGAGATACGCTTGAGACATATGTTGCAAATAGCAGTGGTGGGATCTGATGCACTCGTCTCAAAAAAGGCCCACATCAAAGAACTTTTGGAATAACGCGCAGAGACAGCAGCGCCCTGCACATGCGGAGCTCTGCGGTGTGATGCAGTCAGTGTGCTGCCCTTAGGCTGGCCCCTGAAAGGCATCCTGCCTCGTTGGTGATGTGCCTCCTCCTCCTCCCTCCTATCAGGTGCCCACGTGGAGTCAGTGACCTCATCATCCCCTTTCTCCTCATCACTGGAGCAAACCTGGCAGTATGCTGCAGCAGGGGGAACATGACTGCCAGATTGCTGTCTTTCTTGCGCACCCCCTCTGTCTGGGCTAACATTACTGCCTTCCTCTAGCTGAGTACCATCATCTGAGCCTTCAAAACGCTGGGCATCCTCCTGGAGCATGTACCCAACACTGTGGTCAAACAGTTTGAGGGACTCCTCAGGAGGACATGGTGGGGTTAGGGAAGGAGTCACTGATGCCATTGAGCCAAGGGAAGAGGCCGCGTTGGCAGCTGCTTTGCCAGACAAAGTACCCTGAGTCTGGGTGAGAGAGGATGAGGACGATGAGGACGGCTTGGTCATCCACTCGACCAAGTCTTCCGCATGTTGCGGCTCAACACGGCCAGCTGCCGAAAAAAAGGCCAAGTGTGTCCCACGGCCATGTGCTGATGAGGATGCACCGTGTGCACGACCAGCACTGTTGCCTCTAGACACAGAGCCTGCTTGCCCTGTTTTATTAGCTTGTTAATGTCTGCCTCTCCTTGTTGGCCTTCCAGACATACTATTGGCCTGCAGTGAGCTGCACAAAACTGGGATGTATATATATATATACCGACTATACTGCAGCTAGCAGAATCAACTGCCTGCCTGGAGTATTATTAGTATGATAACACCTGCACTTGTCTTCAGGTAGCTATACTGTAGGTGCAACTGTGCAGGGTACACAGTACAGTAACTGGAAGTACTTCAAGAGCATACACAAGCACCTGGCTGCAGGCAGCTATACTGTAGGTGCAACTGTGCAGGGTACACAGTACAGTAACTGGAAATACTTCAAAGAGCCTACACAAGCACCTGGCTGCAGGTAGCTATACTGTAGGTGCAACTGTGCGGGGTGCACAGTACAGTAACTGGAAATACTTCAAAGAGCCTACACAAGCACCTGGCTGCAGGTAGCTATACTGTAGGTGCAACTGTGCGGGGTACACAGTACAGTGACTGGAAATACTTCAAAGAGCCTGTACAAGCACCTGGCTGCAGGTAGCTATACTGTAGGTGCAACTGTGCAGGGTACACAGTACAGTAACTGGAAATACTTCAAAAAGCCTGTACAAGCACCTGGCTGCAGGTAGCTATACTGTAGGTGCAACTGTGCGGGGTACACAGTAACTGGAAATACTTCAAGAGCCTACATAAGCACCTGGCTGCAGGTAGCTATACTGTAGGTGCAACTGTGGGGGGTACACAGTAAAGTAACTGGAAATACTTCAAGAGCCTACACAAGCACCTGGCTGCAGGTAGCTATACTGTAGGTGCAACTGTGCAGGGTACACAGTACAGTAACTGGAAATACTTCAAAAAGCCTACACAAGCACCTGGCTGCAGGTAGCTATACTGTAGGTACAACTGTGCGGGGTACACAGTACAGTAACTGGAAATACTTCAAAGAGCCTACACAAGCACCTGGCTGCAGGTAGCTATACTGTAGGTGCAACTGTGCGGGGTACACAGTACAGTAACTGGAAATACTTCAAAGAGCCTACACAAGCACCTGGCTGCAGGTAGCTATACTGTAGGTGCAACTGTGCAGGGTACACAGTCCAGTAACTGGAAATACTTCAAGAGCCTACACAAGCACCTGGCTGCAGGCAGCTATACTGTAGGTGCAACTGTGCGGGGTACACAGTACAGTAACTGGAAATACTTTAAGAGCCTACACAAGCACCTGGCTGCAGGCAGCTATACTGTAGGTGCAACTGTGCGGAGTACACAGTACAGTAACTGGAAATACTTCAAGGAGCCTACACAAGCACCTGGCTGCAGGTATCTATACTGTAGGTGCAACTGTGCGGGGTACACAGTACAGTAAATGGAAATACTTCAAAGAGCCTACACAAGCACCTGGCTGCAGGTAGCTATACTGTAGGTGCAACTGTGCGGGGTACACAGTAACTGGAAATACTTCAAGAGCCTACATAAGCACCTGGCTGCAGGTAGCTATACTGTAGGTGCAACTGTGGGGGGTACACAGTAAAGTAACTGGAAATACTTCAAGAGCCTACACAAGCACCTGGCTGCAGGTAGCTATACTGTAGGTGCAACTGTGCGGGGTACACAGTACAGTAACTGGAAATACTTCAAAGAGCCTACACAAGCACCTGGCTGCAGGTAGCTATACTGTAGGTGCAACTGTGCGGGGTACACAGTACAGTAACTGGAAATACTTCAAAGAGCCTACACAAGCACCTGGCTGCAGGTAGCTATACTGTAGGTGCAACTGTGCGGGGTACACAGTCCAGTAACTGGAAATACTTCAAGAGCCTACACAAGCACCTGGCTGCAGGCAGCTATACTGTAGGTGCAACTGTGCGGGGTACACAGTACAGTAACTGGAAATACTTTAAGAGCCTACACAAGCACCTGGCTGCAGGCAGCTATACTGTAGGTGCAACTGTGCGGAGTACACAGTACAGTAACTGGAAATACTTCAAGGAGCCTACACAAGCACCTGGCTGCAGGTATCTATACTGTAGGTGCAACTGTGCGGGGTACACAGTACAGTAAATGGAAATACTTCAAAGAGCCTACACAAGCACCTGGCTGCAGGTAGCTATACTGTAGGTGCAACTGTGCGGGGTACACAGTAACTGGAAATACTTCAAGAGCCTACATAAGCACCTGGCTGCAGGTAGCTATACTGTAGGTGCAACTGTGGGGGGTACACAGTAAAGTAACTGGAAATACTTCAAGAGCCTACACAAGCACCTGGCTGCAGGTAGCTATACTGTAGGTGCAACTGTGCGGGGTACACAGTACAGTAACTGAAAATATTTCAAAGAGCCTACACAAGCACCTAGCTGCAGGTAGCTATACTGTAGGTGCAACGGTGCAGGGTACACAGTACAGTAACTGGAAATACTGTAAAAACACATGCCTGCCTGTCAGTATATTAGGAAGAAGAGAACGGGATCTAGCTAAACTTAATACAGTGTATATATATACATATATATATATATATATATATACATATATATATATATATATATATATATATACATACATATATATACAGTGTATGTATATATATATAAATATATATATATATATATATATATACAACACCTGGGATGCGTATAGATACACAACACACTGTAAGTGCAGCTAACTGACTCGACCTGCCTACTCTATCTAACTTAAATTAAATGACACTGTCTCTCTCTCTGTCTGTCTATCTCTCTCAAGCCGAAACACACTACACAGGGCCGACGTGCGGGCGGCCTTATATAGTCTGAGGCGTGTACTAAACCCCCTGAGCCATAATTGGCCAAAGCCTCCTTGGCTTTGGCCAATTACGGCTCTCTGTACACACAGCGCTGTGATTGGCTAAGCATGCGGGACATAGTGCATGCTTGACCAATCATCAGCCAGCAATGCACTGCGATGCCGCGGTGAATTATGGGCCATGACATGCCACTCGAATTTGGCGCAAACGGCCATTATCGTTCGTAATTCGGCGAATGACCGAACACACGGTGTTCGAGTCGAACATGGGTTTGACTCAAACACAAAGCTCATCCCTACTCCCAACATACCCAAATCAACTTTCCAAGGGACCTGCAAATTTTTCCAACACACAACAATGCAAAGATTGTTAACATCTATGCCTTATGATTGCATAATGCAGGTTCCTTGCTGTGGGCAAAATTAATGGCTTTGCATCACCTTTCACTCTTTACCATACTTTGCAGTACTGTGGTAAAAAATGCTTTTTACAGCCCATTACCATAATCCAAAGGTCAGAATATAGCCTTGAAGCAGACCTGCACTCAAAGTGAAAGTGCTGTCAATCTTCCGCTCCACCTCCGCACCTAATGACTTCCACTTGGGCTCATCCCCTACCCATGCAGCCCCAGCCACAGCCTCCTAGGACACGTAACATGTGCCAGGAGGCTGCAGGACCAGTTCCAAAGTGCTGCGTAATCTCACACATGCACAGTGGGAAGTCACAGCTGGCTCCCAAATCCAAGATGGTGGCACCGGGCATAGCTAGTAACTTGCCGGAAATGACCCGATAATGCCAGAATTTTGTGCCAGTTCTTGGGTCATTACGGGATTACTGAACAAGCAAGTACCAACTTTCAGTGGAGGATTAGAAGGGGGACTGGCAGGAGGAGCTATGCCTGCTACAAGAAGAGAGGTGAGGGGGAGGAGGAGCTGTGCCTGTCACAAGGAGGAAGCCATAGGTGTGTGCACAGGGTGTGCTAGGTGTGCACACCCTAATCACCCTGTACTGTATAGATTCCCCCTGCTGCCTGGCTGCAGAGAAAGAAACTGGGGAATCTCTGTCCTCAGTCCCTTTCTCTGTCTCAAAAGTGACACATCGGGGGTCTGATTAGGCCCCTGATTTTTCACCAAAGACCCCCAGTGGGGCTTAAAACATTGTAAAAAAATAAATTAAAAATTATTGTAAAACAAATTGTAAAAGGGTACTAATAAAAAAATAAACTACTGACATCAATTTCTGCCCTACTGACACGCCTACTGCTCTGACACCGTTCCTCTTCCCTACTAAACTGTCCTCTGCTTGACTGACACCATCCTCTGCTCTACTGACACCATCCTCTGCTCTACTGACACCTTGTCCACTGCTCTACTGGCACCATCCACTGCAATATATATATATATATATATATATATATATATATATATATATATATATTTTTTTTTTTTTGTGTGTGTTTGAGCTTTGGTGTGCACATCCTAATGTAATAGGCTGCGCACACCTATGGCGTGCGCACGGGGTGTGCCAGGTGTGCCTGGGCACATCCTAATCATCCTATGTGGGGCAGATTCCCCCTGTTTAGACCCCTGATATTTCACCAAAGCCCCCTAAAGGAGCTCCTAAAAATATTGTAAAAAAATAAAACTAAAAAAAAAAAAGATAATAATAATAATGAAAGAAAAAAAATACAGACAGTCCACTTCCCACTGCCCTACTGACACCAATCTGCTCTATGGACACTGTCAGAATATATGCACATGCACACATACATATGGGTTTGAGCTTTGGGGTGCACACCCTAATACAATAGGCTGTGTACACCTGACTCCATGGGGTTGAGTTAGTATAGGGTTAATGCACATGAGTGTATTAAAATACTCTTATCTACACTGGATCTTTGGCAGAAAAATCAAGTGTAAAAAATGCTTAATTTGGTGCATAATTGCACGTGTTTATGGACGTTTACAGATATGTGCATGAGTTATGACGGCAAGCCATACCTCCCAACATTTTGAAATGGGAATGAGGGACACCTACTAGCAAATGTATGTAGGCATAGGACATGCCCCCTGCCACACCCCCTTAAAGGAGAATTAACCCAAAAAAAGGTAAATTAATTCCACAAGTGCTTTTCTTACCGCTACTGTTCCATTTGTAGCCATGGTGTTGCAGCTTATAACAAACAATCCGCCAAATCACCCCACTGCCAGACTTCATACATCCTTTCCAGAGACAATGAACAGTCTTTTGCTAGCTTTGTTTTTGTTGTTTTATTGGGGGTGCAACTTGGATAGGAATATGAGATGCCCATAGGATAAGTCTTTGCCATCATATTTAAGGATTTGAGCACACTTTGAATAAAGTTAGAGCCAGAAGATATAATGTGCATAATGGATTTAGTATTAATTTCCTCCTGTATCTCCATGCAGACTGTTGCTCCTCCTGGGGCTCAACCCCGCAGACTATTCCATCTAAGAGTTCTCTTATCATCTGACCGTGTGGTGGCATAGACATCACTAATGACCGTGTAAAAGCAATGTTCTTAGATCTCTTTCACCTCCTGCCCATAACTTGTTTCCTCCTGTACACTTGGTTACTCCTGCACAAACTTGTAGTTACTGTATTGAAATATGACACATCCTCTTCTATCAAATAGTAGGGGCCTCCCTCCTATGGCTCTGGTTGCTCGCTGCCACTAGCGCCAGAGACCTGCAGAACCTCTCCCCGGAGGCCCAGTGGGTTAAAAGCATATCTTTTAGGAAATATGGACTACTGTTCCCAGCCAGCCCAACTTGCAAATCATGAGCCGCAGGCTACATCGTCTTGACACAGATCCCCACAGTCTCTTTTCTGATCCAGGACTCCCCATCATCCACCGTGTGTATTGATGAAGACTCCACTAGTGATTGTGTACTAGCAGAGTTCCCTTCATAGACTCCTTGGCACTCCAGCCCTTGGCACTTCAGCCCTTGGCACCTCCAGCCCCACTATGGTAATACTACCTGAACTTCCAACAGTCCTGAGTCCTTAATGTGGAACTTTGACCGGACCATGCATACCGCCAGTTTCACCTGCCCTTCTGCTCCAGGAGTTCCCTGCCATCCAACCGTGTGGTGGTAGAGACATTGCCAATGACCGTGTAGAGGCAATGTTCCCTCACAGCTCTCCCTGGGCCTTTCCTGCGATCGGCACCCCCCCCAGATGGGGATGGCCTCCTGCGATTGACTAACATCGACTCGTCGACTCTGCCCCCCGTGAAGAATTACCTCAGCTTATATATGAGGCCCACCCCCTGCCAATCTCGATGGAGATTGGTCAGGGCTCACACACAAGCTGCCTGCCACTCCAGTTCTAGGCCCAGCCCCCTTTCCAGAACCTTCTCCCTGGAACAGGGGGAGGCGCCCCAGATCCAGAGCACAGGTGGTAACGCCGACAGCTACTCTGACCACTCCCAGCCCCCAGATCAAAAAGGACAGGCATAGCATGCAGCATAGGCCTGCCTAAATTTGCCTGTGCTGGATAACCTAGTAAAAATACCTTACTAGCACCTACCTATTTGTAGAGGATGCTACACATTATATTGGCTTTTAAAATGTACAAATGCAGCAATTTAGAAATTGGATGAAAGGTTTAGCACTGGGAAACACTTTTTGAAAGATAAAAAGTGCATTATATATACAACTATAAAGATCAGACCAAAATGAGGAACAAATGAGGAGGGGTGAGGGACAGAGGGACATTACTCAAAATCAGGGACAGTTGGGATGTATGCAGCAAGCTCCTCTCTGAATGCAAGTTTGGGGCATTTTTTTTAAGCCTCTGAGTGCTGCTATAAAATATGAATCTATATGTCACAATATGGACAGACACTTGGCTAAAAAGAATTGGCATTCAAAGGCACAAAAAAGTGAAAAACTGTCTTTAAAAGCAGAATTTTTCTGCCCGTGTACATGAGGCCTAATGCCCTGTACACACGGTCAGACTTTCCGACGGAAAATGTGTGATCGGAGCTTGTTGTCGGAAATTCCGACCGTGTGTAGGCTCCATCTGACTTTTTCCATCGGAATTTCTGACACACAAAGTAACAAGCTCCTATCACACATTTTCCAATCGTGTGTAGACAATTCCGATGCACAAAGTTCCACGCATGCTCAGAATCAAGCAGAAGAGCCGCACTGGCTTTAGAACTTCATTTTTCTCGGCTCGTCGTATGTGTTGTACGTCACCGCGTTCTTGACGTTCAGAATTTCCGACCAACTTTGTGTGACCGTGTGTATGCAAGACAAGTTTGAGCCAACATCCGTCTGAAAAAATCCGATGGATTTTGTTGTCGGAATGTGCGATCGTGTGTACGGGGCATTAGAGTATAGAATGCTGTCAGCAAAATAAAGGTTCATTGAGCTTAGTAAATAAGGTGAACCTGTGATTCCTCTTGTATTGTTGCCACCATATCAATACTGAACAGGACCGGGTCAAGGGGTGGACAAGAGGGACGACTGCCCTGAGCACTGTGGTATCATGTGAAGTGGGGGGCGCTGCATGAACAGTAGCTGCGTACAAGCTGGCAGGAGTAATGGAAGAGGGGGAATTTTTGTTTGGGGAGAATTTTGGCTTGCAAAGGGAATTTATGCCTGGGGGTAAGCATGCAGATTGGTGCTCACATTTTTTTGGAGGGGAGGGAGAGTTTTTTGCTGACACATAAAGCTCATACATTTTGTGGAGGGGGGGGGGGGGGCGCCGTTTGGCATCTTTGTCCTGGGCGTTAGATGACCTTGTCCCGGCACTGATACTAAATAATAATAATAAGCAAAGAAAAAAATGGATTTTTGTTGCACATGTGGTGCTTACTGCTATAGGAGCAGCTGGAAATTTGCCCAGGCTCTTCCCCAGTGGATTACCTCACAGCCAGGTACACAATCTCAGCCACACTCTTCTTCGGTCTAGGGATGTTGTTTTTAGTTTTGGAGAACTTGGATAGGGTTGAGGGGATTGAGTGAGATATTCCAAAAACAGAAACTATATGCAGGTTGAGGACAGTGAACTCCTTTCTGTCAAGCCGAAGCAGAAGTCCTTGCATATAGCAAACTGTGGACTTGGCTTTATAATAAAAGCAGTTAACAGCACACACGCTTCTTCTTTTAGAGCCAGGCTAATGAATTCAAATTCACGGAGGTCCAATCAGTAAAATTTTCTTCCATCCGAGGTCTCAATCACATTTGTGTGATGAATCAGGTCCTTCACTTCACAGTCTCCTCCTCTTAAATCACAATTCCATTATTTCATCAGATCCTGTGTCCCCCCTGCATGTCACAGTTTCCCCTTCACAGTAGTGTCCTCAACCTCCTTCACGTCACCCCCTCTTTCCCCACAGCGGTGTCCTCTGCCCCCCTTCACATCACCCCCCACACACACAACGGTGTCCTCTGCCCCCCTTCACATCACCCCCCCACACACACAGCGGTGTCCTCTGCCCCCTTCACATCACCCCCCCACACACACACACACAACGGTGCCCTCTGCCCCCTTCACATCACCCCCCACACACACAAAACGGTGTCCTCTGCCCCCCTTCACATCACCCCCCCCCACACACACACAGCGGTTTCCTCTGCCCCCCTTCACATCACCCCCTCCCCACACACACACACAACGGTGTCCTCTGCCCCCTTCACATCACCCCCCACACACACACACAGCGGTGTCCTCTGCCCCCTTCACATCACCTCCCCCCCACACACACACACACACAACGGTGTCCTCTGCGCCCTTCACATCACCCCCCACACACACACAACGGTGTCCTCTGACCCCCTTCACATCACCCCCCCCACACACACACACAGCGGTTTCCTCTGCCCCCCTTCACATCACCCCCCCACACATACACACACACACAGCGGTGTCCTCTGCCCCCCTTCACATCACCCCCCCCCACACACACACACAACGATGTCCTCTGCCCCCTTCACATCACTCCCTCACACTTACACAACCGTGTCCTCTGCCCCCTGCACATCACCCCCCCCCCCCCCCCCACACACACACAGAGGTGTCCTCTGCCCCCTTCACATCACCCCTCCACACACACACACACACAATGGTGTGCTCTGCCCTGTCTTCTCATCACAGCCCCAACAGCAGTATCCTCTGTCCCCTCTTCACATCACCCCCCCAGGATGTCCTCTGCCCCCTTTCACATCACAGCCCCCACATCAGTGTCCTCTGCCTCCCCCCATTACATCACCTCCCAGGGTGTCCTCTGCCCCCTCTTCACATCACCCCCCCCCCCCACACACACGCACAGTGGTGTCCTCTGCTCCCTTTCACATCACCCCCCAACAAACACAGTGGTGTCCTCTGCCCCCTCTTCACATCACCCCCCCAGGTGTCCTTTGCCCCCTTTTACATCACAGCCCCCACATCAGTGTCCTCTGGCCCCCATTACATCACCCCCAGGGTGTCCTCTGCCCCCTCTTCACATCACCCCCCCCAGTGTGTCCTCAGCCCCCTCTTAACATCACCCCCCAGTTTGTCCTCTACCCCCTCTTCACATCACTCCCCCAGGGTGCCCTCTGCCCCCTCTTCACATCACCCCCCGTGTGTCCTCTGCCCCCTCTTCACATCACCCCCCCCAGTGTGTCCTCTGCCCCCTCTTCACATCACCCCCAGGGTGTCCTCTGCCCCCCTTCACATCAACCCCCCCCCACACACACACACACACAGTGGTGTCCTCTAACTCAGTCCATCATTTAGTGATGCCTGCTTTAGAGCAATCAGAGCAGCAAAGTCCCTTCACAGAGAACTAGGTAGACTGAGGTCTTCAGGACACCACCCAATGTCCCCTTTAGCAAACACAGAGCTGACTCTCTAGCACAGGAGTGGTGGCAGCAGCCCAAAAGTCTCTAAGATCTCAGCCTTTTACAGGTTGCCTTCCAACTTCCAAACGACATCTTTCTCTAATAGTACCAGACTAGATCTTCAGCAAACAGCCCCCCCAGTCAGCTCTCTGTAGCTTCGGCATCCAAGCCCTCACGTTGCCCACCTGAGGCCTCACGAACAGCAAGCACAAGGTAGCCCTGCCCTGAGTGGGGGCAGCAAGCCCTCCAGGCTGGACTGATCCCCTCCAGGAAAAGTCCCACAGCTCAGTGTCCCACAGCATATATACAGACTCTGCTCCTTGGCCAGCATTGTATACATTTTCATACTGCCATCTGCATAACTTTACACCTATGTTCCTGAGAATTCTCACAGCTCTCTGGAAAGCAGAGAACAAAAAAAAAAAAAAAAAGGCAGCAGCTGAGAACACTGAACTGACCTAATTAACCAGTTAAAGACCGCCCACCGCATATATACTGTAGCAGGGCAGCTCTATTGCGCAAAACAACATACCTGTATGTTGTTTCATGCAACAGATAGTGTGGGCGCACATGCCGTGGGAGGGAATGTGCTCGGGTCCCATGGACTCGATGTTTGCCGGCCACCCACGATTGCTTCACAGAGAGGTAGAACGGGGATCTGCCTATGTAAACAAGGTGGATCCCTGTTCTGCCAGGTGACAACACTAAGATCGTCTGTTCCTAGTAATCAGAACAGTGTGTTGTCCCAGTGAGCCCATCCCCCACACAGTTAGAACACACCGTGAGGGAACACAGTTAACCCTTTGGTCGCCCCTAGTGTTAATCCCTTCCCCTCCAGTGTCATTTATACAGCAATCAGTGCTTTTTTGATCACTGATCACTGTATTGGTGTAACTGATCCCGAAAAAGTGTCACTTAGGGTCAGATTTGTCCGCTGCAATGTCGCAGTCCCGCTAAAAATTGCAGATCGTCGCCATTACTGGTAAAAACACAAAAAAATGAAAAAATCCATAAAGCTATCACCTATTTTGTAGACGCTATAACTTTTGTGCAAACCAATCAATATACACTTATTGCAATTTTTTTTACCAAAAATATGTAGTAGAATACATATTGGCCTAAACTGATGAACTGATGAATAAATTAGTTCTTTTACATTTTTGGATATGTATTATAAAAGAAAGTAAAAAATATTGTTTTTTTTTTAAAATTGTCGGTCTTTTTTTGTTTATAGCGCAAAAAATAAAAACTGCCTGTGCAATTGTCAGTTAAAGTAATGCAGTGCAGTATCGCAAAAAATGGCCTGGTCATTAAGGGGGTAAATCCTTCCAGGGCTGCAGTGGTTAATCAGCTGCACTCACTGCAGTCAGCAAAACTAAATTTACCTCATAAAACTCTAATAAAATCAATACAACCATACTGCAGATAATTTCCACTTACACTGTGAGGGAGAGCTCTGTGGACTGCTGTCTACTACACCACTAGGACACCTGAGGTGGGGGGGCGCACCGCACCGCTGGGGGATGTGCTATGTGCCTTGATGTGCTATGTGCCCTGACGTGCCCCGTGCCCTGACATGCCATGTGCCCTGACGTGCTATGTGCCCTGATGTGCTATGTGTCCTGACGTGCCCCGTGCCCTGATGTGCCATGTGCCTTGATGTGCCATGTGCCCTAATGTGCCATGTGCCCTGATGTGCCATGTGCCCTGATGTGCTATGTGCCCTGACGTGCTATGTGCCCTGATGTGCCCCGTGCCCTGATGTGCTATATGCCCTGACGTGCTATGTGCCCCATAATGTGCCCTGATGTGCCCCATAATGTGCCAGGTGCTCTGACGTGCCCCGTGCCCTGATGTGCTATATGCCCTGATGTGCCCTGTGCCCCATAATGTGCCCTGATGTGCCCCATAATGTGCCCTGATGTGCCATAATGTGCCCTGATGTGCCCCATAATGAGCCATGTGCCCTGATTTTTCCATAATGTGCCCTGATGTGCCCTATGTCCTGATGTGCTATGTGCCCCATAATGTGCCATGTGCCCTGATGTGCCCCGTGCCCTGATGTGCCATGTGGCCTGATGTGCCCCATAATGTGCCATGTGCCTTGATGTGTCCCATAATGTGCCATGTGCCCTGATTTTTCCATAATGTGCCCCATGCCCTGATGTGCTATGTGCCCCGTGCCCTGATGTGCCCCGTGCCATGATGTGCCATGTGCGCTGATGTGCCCCATAATGTGCCATGTGCCCTGATGTGCCCCGTGCTCTAATGTGCCATGTGCCCTGATGTGCCCCATGCCCTGATGTGCTATGTGCCCTGATGTGCCCCATAATGTGCCATGTGCCCTGATGTGCTATGTGCCCTGATGTGCTATGTGCCCTGATGTGCCCCATGCCCTGATGTGCCCCGTGCCCTGATGTGCTATATGCCCTGATGTGCTATATGCCCTGATGTGCCCTGATGTGCCCTGATGTGCTATATGCCCTGATGTGCTATGTGCCCTGATGTGCTATATGCCCTGATGTGCCCTGATGTGCTATGTGCTTCGTGCCCTGATGTGCTGTGCCCCGATCTCCCGATGTGCCTTGTGGCCCGGTGCCCCGTGCCCTGATGTGCCCCGATGTCCTGTACCTCAATGTCGTGTGCCCTGATGTGCTGTGTCCTGATGTGCTGTGCCCTATACGCTGATGTGTTGGGCTCTGTACCCTGATGTGTTGTGCCCTGATGTGCCCTATACGCTGATGTGCTGGGCTTTGTACCCTGATGTGCTGTGCCCTGTACCCTGATGTGGCCTGGTGTGCTGTACCCTGCGATGCTGTGCACTGATGTGCCTTGTATCCTGATGTGCCTTGTGCCCTGATGTGGCCTGATGTACCATACCCTGATGTGTTGTGCCCTGGGCCGGTCTGGATGAAGTCCAGGGCCACATTTTTGTCCCAGTCCAGCTCTGGCCCCCTCCCCCATATCACCACCATACCTGCCCCCCCTCCCCCCATATCACCACCATACCTGCACCCGCCTCCCCCCATGACAACACCATGCCTGCATCCCCCTCCCCCCATGCCTGCACCCCCTCCGGCCTAGTCACCACCATGCCTGCACCCCCTCTGGTCTAGTCACCACCATGCCTGCACCCCCCAGGTCACCATGCTTCCACCCACACTACTCTCTCCCCTTGTCACCACTCTTGAGGAGATGTAGCTAGACTGCAGCCAACACTCCGCTGGGGACACCTGACGTAAGAGGTACTGTACTGGGAATGCCTGATGGAAGGAGGAACTCTGCTGGGGGCACCTGATGCAAGGACAGACTCTGCTGGGGCACCTGATGCAAGGACAGACTCTGCTGGGGGCACCTGATGTAAGGGCAGACTCTGCTGGGGACACCTGATGTAAGGACAGACTCTGCTGGGGGCACCTGATGTAAGGACAGACTCTGCTGGGGGAACCTGATAGCGTCTGGTGGCAGGCGACGTAGCAGGTGACATGCTCAGTGGTCCCACTGATTCCGCATTATGGTGAGTTGAATGATTTCATTTTATATTACAATCTAATAATAGAAATAATGCGATTCATTCATCCTGACACCATAACAACCATGGTGCCGGGATGATTGAAGAGCTAACACCAGGTGTTTGGAGTATCTTTATCTGCTGATTATTAAACTTTCTAGAATACACAAATTTTTATTGTGTAGGATCTGGGGCTGCTGTCCCGTCATTCCCCTCTCCCCCTTTCCCTCTCCCCCTTTCCCCTCTCCCCCTTTCCCTCTCCATCCCTCATTCATCTCAGACTCTAACCACACCCTCTTGAGCCACGTCCATTTAAGCCACGCCCACTATTTAGCGTAAACCATGCCCATTTTTTGCACGCGCCGCACTTATATTTTTCTGAGCCATGCCTACAAATGAATGCCCCGCCCCCTAATTATTGTACAGCTACACCTACAGCCAAAAAAGTGTCCCACATTTTTTTTTTGCAATGTTGGCAACTATATAAAAGGGAATCCTGATTTAAGGTGGGATGTGGTGTAAGGGGTGTTCTGGGAACCTCGATTTAAAGGGGAATGCTGTGACTCTGGTCTAAAGGGGGTCTCTGCTCACCAAAGCCTGCCCCCCAGTAACATACACCCCACATATAATACTGCCCCCCACTGATAACATACACCCCACATATAATACTGCCCCCCACTGATAAAATACACCCCACATATAATACTGCCCCCCCCACTGATAATATACACCCCACATATATAACTGCCCCCCCACTGATAATATACACCCCACATATAATACTACCCCCCCACTGATAATATACACCCCACACATAATACTACCCCCCCACTGATAACATACACCCCACATATACTATTAGCCCCCACTAATATATACAGCCCAGATATAATATACACCCCACATGTAATACGGACACCCCGCTGATTATATACACCCCCTATCACTGTGCCACCCCCAATTGTGGCCCCGCACTCACCTCGTCTTTGAGTTCGGGGCCCCCCAGTAGTTGATAACGGATTAGAAGCCTCCAGTCCGCAGGTTGCTCAGCAGCCGGGAGAAGCGTGTGACAGGTGAGAGGGGCCCTGCCCTCCTCCATCAGGGGCCCGTCCGAGGGAGGAGAGGAGGAGGAAAATTTTCAGTTAAAAGTAGTAAAAGTGGAGGAATCATCAAGGGGGACACCTGGGACTCTGGGAATGTGGGGGGGGGGGGGGCTCTGGTGACCAGAGACCACATTCCGCAGAAAGAATACGCTAAGGTAAGGGGAGGGACTGATATAAGGGGGAAACCTTTATATCAGTGCCCCCTTACATTACTATATTCAGTCCCCCCTTACATCAATGACCCCACCCAGACTGGCCTGGCGGTGCTGTCACTGACCTCCTCTCAGGTGCACCATGCAGAGCTCAGTCAGTTGGCTCCAGCTCGGTGGCTCTGGTTTCATCTTATAGTCTCCTCTCCACAGTCCACACATGTCTGACTTCTCCCGTGACCCCCATCCCCGCGGCGCTCCCATTCTTGACTCCTCTCCAGACTCCCTCAGTGACTGCAGACATTATATAAGACAAGAGATGGTTAGAGGCTGCGGGCCTAGTACAGGAGATGGTCAGAGGCTGTGGGCATGGTATAGGAGATGATTAGAGACTGAGGACATGATACTAAAGATGGTAAGAGAATGCAGACATGATAGAGGAGATGGACAGAGACTGCAGACATGGTAGAAGAGATCAATGCAGCCTCACTGTGCCCATCAATGCAGCCTCACTGTGCCCATCAATGTAGCCTCACTGTGCCCATCATTGCAGCCTTACTGTGCCCGTCAATACAGCCTCACTGTGCCCGTCAATACAGCCTCACTGTGCTCATCATTGCCACCTTACCGTGCCAATCATTGCCGTCTCACTGTGCCAATCAATGTAGCCTTACCATGGCCATCATTGCCGCCTCACCGTGCCAATCAATGTAGCCTCACCATACCCATCATTGCCACCTCACCATGCCAATCATTGCCGCCTCACCATGACAATCAATGTAGCCTCACCGTGCCCATCATTGCAGCTTTACTTTGCCCATCATTGCCACCTTACTGTGCCAATCATTTCCACCTCACCATGCCAATCAATGTAGCATCAACGTGTCCATCATTGCCGCATCACTATGCCCATCATTGCAGCCTTACTGTGCCCATCATTGCCGCCTCACCATGCCCATCATTGCAGCCTTACTATGCCCATCATTGGCGCCTCACCATGCCCATCATTGCAGCCTTACTGTGCCCATCATTGCCGCCTCACCGTGCCAATCATTGCTGCCTCACCGTGTCAATCAATGTAGCCTCACCATGCCCATCATTGCAGCCTTACTTTGCCCATCATTGCCACCTTACCGTGCCAATAATTGCAGCCTCACGGTGCCAATCAATGTAGCATCACCGTGCCCATCATTGCCGCATCACCATGCCCATCATTGCAGCCTTATTGTGCCCATCATTGCCACCTCACCATGCCCATCATTGCCGCCTCACTATGCCCATCTTTGCACTCTTACTGCACCCCTCATTGCCACCTCACCGTGCCAATCAATGTAGCCTCACTGTGCCAATCATTGCCGCCTTACCGTGCCAATCAATGTAGCCTTACTGTGCCCATCATTGCCGCCTTACTGTGCCAATCATTTCCGCCTCACTGTGCCAATCAATGTAGCCTTACTGTGCCCATCATTGCTGTCTTACCATGCCAATCATTGCCGCCTCACCAGTTAGTGCCAGTGGATTACGTACAGGCACAGCGCGCATCTCGCTGTGTCACGGACCTCAGTGTGAAAGGTTCAGTCGCGCTGTGACAAAAGTCCCGCCCTCCTCCTAGACCAGCTTGTGTGATAGACAGAACACTGCATCTATCACACGAGCTGGTCTAGGAGGAGGGCGGGACCTTTGTCCCAGCGCGACTTCACACTGAGCTGCGTGACACAGTGGGACTCTGCTTTGAGCTACGCTGCAGCCACAGCATAGCTCAAAGCGGCCCCAGGCCAGGCAGCCTACTGGAAAATGTCCCAGTATCCTGGTAGTCCAGTCCTGAGCAGAGCGGATCCGCCCTTGGGCACCCCCCCCACAGCGGCGGGGCCCTACGCAGCTTGCGTAGTGAGTGTATAGGGCGTATCGACTCTGGGCAGAGTGATACCAAATGTGCTCTGCCTGGGACAGCAACAGCAGGTGATACCTGAATGGAAGACTGATTATTAAAGGTAAGTTTATTACTAAAATCACAGTGTATGTATGGGCATATCTGTTCTGCAGTGGTTACTGAGCTGCTTTTTAACAGATCTGCAGGTGCAGCGCAGAACACCTGTGGGTTACCTGCACTGAGCCATTGAGAAAGTGCACCACACCTGTAGGATATAATAGAAGTTTATGGCAAAGTACAGCTAACCCGCAGGAAAGCCGCAGGTGCACTGCGCTGCACCCTCCTTGTGGGTAAACCACAGTGCATCAGTGTAAAAGCAGCCTTAGGCCCCTTTGACACTATCGGTCTGACCCAATCGGACCCTCCGTTCACCTCTATCGAGCCGCAGATGAAAACGGACTTGTGGCCGTTCACACAAACCTACCTTCAATCCGATACGCTAAAAAAAAAAACAGAGGGGGGGATCCAAGGGCATGGCGGACATGACGGGACTTCCCTGTGGCATTCCCCGTACGTCACAGGGAAGTCCCGTCAAGTCACTGTGCGTCAGAGGGGGCAGGGTCACCGGGTGGCCCCGCCCCCCGTTATTTAAGAACCATCAGAAGAGGAGACGCGTCACACAGCGGGAGCCTCCCTCCATGCCAGCATGGATGCGGAGCGACCCGGAGAAGAAGATGAAGAAGAGAAGAAGAGAAGAAGATGAAGAGAAGAGCGGGAGCCTCCCCCCATGCCATGGGTGCGGAGCGGCCCGAGGAGAAGAAGATAGAAGACGCCGCGGAGGAGATGCTGGACGAGAACACTGGAGGAAGAACCAGAAGAGCCAGAAGAACCAGAAGAAGAAGAAGAAGAAGATGAAGGATGATAGAAGAAAGAAGATGCATTTAAATAAAGGTATTGTCAAAAACTGTCGTCATTTTTAACATTTTTGACAGTTTTTTAGTGAAATGGTAGGGGTACTTTTGTACCCCCTTACCATTTCACACAGGGGGGGCCGGGATCTGGGGGTCCCCTTGTTAAAGGGGGCTTCCAGATTCCAATAAGCCCCCCGCCCGCAGACCCCCACAACCATTGGCAAGGGTTGTGGGGATGAGGCCCTTGTCCTCATCAGCATGGGGACAAGGTGTTTTGGGGGGCACCCTCCCAATGTTGAGGGCATGTGGCCTGGTACGGTTCAGGAGGGGGGGCGCTCTCTCATCCCCCCCCTCTTTTCCTGCGACGTATGGATTTTTGGGGGGACCCCACGCCGTTTTTTTTTAAAATTTTGGCGCGGGGTTTCCCTTAAAATCCATACCAGACCTGAAGGGCCTGGTATGGAATTTAGGGGGACCCCCACATCATTTTTTTTTTAAATTTTGGTTCGGGGTTCCCCTGTGGGGAATTCCCATGCCGTTTTTATCAATTAACTTTTATGTGTATTGTCAGACCGGCAATGCAATAACCGCGAGTAGTTTTAAATTACTTTTTTTCCTTTTTAAGCATTATTAAAATCACTGCTCCTGAAAAAACGGCCGTTTTTAAAACTTCTCTCATATGCCTTTGCTTCCTGAGATCCAGGAGAATAATCCTGATGATTCCAGGAATCTTCTCAGGATGACGGACCCTGTTTTTCATTGTCTGTTGACTTTGCTGTCCCCTTATATTATGAAGCAGGACACCTGCATGCAGCAAGCCATCACTCCGGAGCAGAGGCTAGTCGCCACGTTGCGGTACTTGGCATCTGGGAGAAGCCTGCAGGGCCTCAAGTTCTCTACAAGCATCTCCCCTCAGGCTCTGGGGGTCATTATTTCAGAGACCTGTTCTGCTATCATTCAGGTCCTGCAGAAGGACTATATTAAGGTAAGTTTTCTCCTTTAACATCACATTCTATGTATTTAATGTTTGCTAATGTATTGTATTTCTTTAATCATTAATTACCTAATTACCTAACCCTAATTACCATGATTGTAATATGTTGTGAATGTCCTCTTTATCCTCATGCATGCTGTAATGTTTTAATGCTCCTTTTTTGTCCTTCATGCATATTTGCCTTCACTAACCTCCCCAGCATGCTATCCTGGGCCCATATACACCTGTAGCCTAGTCACTTAACAATGTATTTTGTCAGCTCCATTGTAGTGCTTTACCCAAAACACCCCCTAAAATGTGTACAAATGTTATTGTTGTCCTTAAATTCTGGCAAATGCCAGAGGCTTTTTTTTAAGGTCCCAAACTCAGCTCCTACCCTCCCCCCCCAAAAAAAATTTTTTTTTACAATGGGCCATCAGAGGGGGTGAGGAATCAGATAAGTGGGCCTTACATTTTTGGCTTAAAATACTCCTTAAAATAAATGTTATACTGATGTTGGCCAATAATGTTTGTGTCTAATCTGCTTGCAATGTTATGTGCAAAAGTACTAATATATATTTTTCTGTTTTGACTCTACAGTTTCCTTCAACGCCACAGGAATGGCAGACTGTGGCCTCCCATTTTGCTGACCGTTGGGACTTTCCCAACTGTGGAGGGGCTATAGATGGGAAGCATGTCCACAAATCGTGCCAACGGGGTCTTACTATTATAACTATAAGGGGTTTAATAGTATAGTGTTAATAGTGGTGGTGTCGGCACAATAATGCCCCGTACACACGGTCGGATTTTCCGATGGAAAATGTCCGATCGGAGCGTGTTGTCGGAAATTCCGACCGTGTGTGGGCTCCATCGGACATTTTCCATTGGATTTTCTGACACACAAAGTTTGAGAGCAGGATATAAAATTTTCTGACAACAAAATCCGTTGTCGGAAATTCCGATCGTGTGCACACAAATCCGATGGACAAAGTGCCACGCATGCTCAGAATAAATAAAGAGATGAAAGCTATTGGCCACTGCCCCGTTTATAGTCCCGACGTACGTGTTTTATGTCACCGCGTTCAGAACGATCGGATTTTCCGACAACTTTGTGTGACCGTGTGTATGCAAGACAAGTTTGAGCCAACATCCGTCGGAAAAAAATCCATGGATTTTGTTGTCGGAATGTCCGAACAAAGTCCGACCGTGTGTACGGGGCATATGAGTTCCTCTATGTGGACATGGGGAAGAATGGCCGGATGTCGGGTGGAGGAGTCTTCGCCCAGACCGAGTTTTACCAATGGCTCCAGACTGGTGGCCTGGGATTGCCATCTGATGCGGACAAAGTTAAAGGACTCCCATTCGTCTTTCTTGCTGATGAAGCATTCGGTCTGGGCGAGCACCTGATGAGGCCATTCCCCCAGAGGACCCTCACCCCAGAGAGGAGGGTTTTTAACTACCGGCTGGCCAGAGCCAGAAGAGTCATTGAGAATGCCTTCGGGATAATGGCCAGCCGGTTCCGCCTGTTTCTGACAGCCATACACATGGCGAAATACAAACTCAACCACATCATTTTATCCTGCTACATACTGCACAATTTTTAAAGAAAAATTGCCCACAATTATTTTGCCTCAGTTGGGCTTGAGGCTGGATTTCCTTCAAATCCTCTGACGGGCCTGGATACTGGCCATCCTGGCTTGGCACCCCAAAGCGCCCGTGAAGTTTGGGATAAATATGTCAATAATTTTACGGGTAGGGAGGCCATTGCAATGCCAGACAATGTCTACATTTTTTTTCAGAATAAAAAAATAATATCTGATAAAATCTTGCATTTTCTTTATTGCTTGTGTTTCTTTTTGGCTGTCTCCTAGGTTCTCCTAGTGCACTTGTAGTGCCAAGAGGATTTTCCTTTAGTAAATAAGCCCCATTGTCACTGTAAACACCAAATTACTTAAAAAACAGGTTTTGAGCATTGAAATAAGAAGCCACACATTGTTGATTATCAAACTTTTTACTCTGTGCACATTCACATGTGCGTTATAAAATCTTTTAGAAAAATATATATATTTTTTTCTCAATTATTTTTAGATTTTTTTTTTTTAGAAACAGGCATGTTTCAAAACATAACATACACAACTCTGGAACTTACAAACTTCAATGTATAAAAACTGAAGGCAATATCAGACATTATAGTGTCAAAAATGTCTTGATATTGCCTTCATCAGATGTGGTGATGTTACAGCTGTAAAAGCCAAATTTTGAAGATGCACACAAATTGGGAGTCAAAATGGGCATTTCCCTCCTGATCCCATGCCTAATGTCAACATGTGCTATCTCCCATCATGGGGGATCAATAGACATGTTTTGGGGGTGCAACCCCTTCCTTTCACCTACTAGAGTTACGAGGAAGGGGTTGCACCCACAAAATGCATACATTGAGATCCCCTGATGGCAGATAGCACATGTTGACACACTGTGTGCATCTTCAAAATTTGGCTTTTAAAATGTAGAAAAAAACAATTGGTTTGGTCCAACAAATGTGAAAATGGATGGGATTTGAAAGAAATTTAGATTCTCCCCAACACATCAATCATGTTCTTCATTTGTTGTTCCATACCATTCAGTTTCTTCCTTATAATGTCGATTTCACCATTCCACACCATGATGTTGTGGATGAGCCTTTGGGCACTGTCACTTGTGAAATGTTCAGCTTGCTGTTCCACAACCAGCACATCACCTAAAAATTGGATTAAAAACATGTCTTATAAATATGCAGACATACATATATTACCTGAAGCTGGGGTGTCAGACACTCACCTGTTTTGGTGACAATCTCGCCCACTTCCTCCACCTCTTCTTCCTCCAGATCCTCGGGGTGTGGTCCTGGGCTGAGTTCCCCTTCTTGGTGATGTGTGGGGTTCCTGGTGTCCTCTGAGTGGTGTCCTCCGAGTCTTTTCTCCCCTATGAGAATAAAACAAAAGGTATACTTAGCACACAGGTATTTGAGTCCAGAAATAGGAATATGAAACATTGCTGGGAAGTGGGGTACAATTGTCTGTTTTGGGCAGAGTTCCAAGCTGAAGACATTATTTTTTACCTTACCAAAGCTGGAATACTAACCTTTTTGTGACAATTTTCACACATGGAGACACCCCAAGTATCCACTGGAGCACCTGTGTGGGACACCCTAAAAAGTTTGTTCTTGTGTCCCACACTAGTGCTCCTGAGTCCAGATGTGTAAACAGCTGCTGAGTGTCCTCTCCTTTACATTACCCTGAGTCAAGCTTGCATTTCATTCTAATTACAAACACATCTAGACAGCAATGTCCAAAAATTAATTTGATACAAATAGGCATGGCCAAATGTATTGAACCTGTATCTGCCCAAAACATACGTATTTAATGAGCGAACAATGTTTCCTACGACCGATTACTGTGCCCACGAATATGAAAGTCGCCATTTTAAACTGTACAGCAGTAAAGAAAAGCACATGGCGCAGCATGCAAATAATAATAAGAATAGGAACACAACAATTACTTACTTTTTATAAGCACTCTCTTTATTCTTCTATACTGATCCGGCTCCCTCAGTTTAAGGTCTGACCAGCGTTTCCTTAATTGCTCCTTGGAGCGCCGTACCCCAAAATTCTGAGGCAGACTCTTCACAACTTTAGTCATGATCTTGGCCTTTTCGCAAATTAGGGTTGGGGAACAGTCCATGCTTCCCATCATAGTCGTTCCTCCTCAATATGTCCACCATCTCCACCATCTCAACAAAGGCCATATTGAAGGCCTTAAATCTCCTCCTTTGGGATCGGGTAATTTCTGTCTCTGGGCTTTCCTCCTCCTCGTTAGTGTATATCAAGGTAACACGCATGTGTCATACTTATAATCTGTGTGTGGAGGAAGGACGATCGGAAGTGGCGAGTGTCCTAAACGAAGGTAAAATTTGAACTTGGCCCATCACAGTGGCCTATACTGCTTCAAGATTAAGGCCTATATTGGGATTAGATAATGAGAGTTTAGGCTGACATTAGTGTTTTTGTCTTGTGTATTGTCTTACAGCAAAGGTGAATCACTTTAAGGACCCAGAATTCATGGCCAGTTTCATAGACAGATACAGGGAGATGAGAAATTTGTGGGAGGTGAAAAACACCTTATATTATAATAAAAAAAAGCTGGGAGGTCAAGGCTGGAGAAACTTCTGGAATTTGTGAAGACTCGGGTCCCCGATGCAACCATCCAGTTTTTGGAAAGTAAAATTGGGATCTTGAGGAACATGTAAAAGAAGGAGCATAATAAGATCCAGAAATCACTCAGATCAGGAGCATCAGCAGCGCAAGTGTATGTACCTAGGCTGTGGTACTTCAACAAACTGCGGTTTCTGGACGACCAGACTGAAGCCAGGGAATCACTTTCTACCCTTCCCTGCAGCCTTCTCTTCACCCTTCCCTCAACCCCAGCAGAGACTAGCGAGGAACAACCTGGGCCTTCCATCCTGGAAGAAGTGGATGCGCCCAGCTGGAGCCAGGTATATTATATTTTTACATATTTATTGTCCTAATCTTAATGATGTTAACTAGATTTTATAATTGATAAATAATTAATGATTTTAAACAAAGTCATTTACATATGAATAGACAGTAGTGGCCAAAAATGTTTGGGACAGGAATGAAAAATGCTGGGGTCAGAATGATAGTCTTTTCTATTTATTAACATTCAATTTGCAAGTCATGAGCTAAAAATTGTGTGTGATTGATGAAGCAAAAACTAAAACTATGTCCCTTTTTTATACACAGGATGAGCTCAGCCAGGAGGAGGGTCTGGAAAGTGGCAGGCAGGAGGAGGCCGTGCCCAGTGACAGCCAGGAGGTGGCCGTGCCCAGTGACAGCCAGGAGGTGGGCAGAGCCAGTGTCAGCCAGGAGGTGGCTGGTCCCAGTAGGAGCCTCACCCAATCCCAGGTGCCTCCCCTCCGCCTTCAAACAAAAAGGCCCAGGAAGGGGATGGTCACGGAGGAGGCAGCACTGGGCCTCATTAGGGAAGCAACTGATGTCCTCAGAAGCCGACCTGACGCTGAAGAGGCCTATGGCTGCTATCTAGCCACTAGATTGTTGAAATTGGAGGAGGGTCAATGCTTCCTCTGTGAGGCAATTATTGTTGAGGCCCTTCAGAAGGGATTGAGGGGCCAGCCGACAGAGAGCAGCCACGTATATGAGCTTGCCCATTCTCCTCCTGCCACAAGTCCACCACCAGAGCCACAACCTCCAAGGAAGGCTGCAGGGAAGGCTGCAGGGAAGGGTGCAGGGAAGCGTTGAGGGAAGGCTGCAGTGAAGAGAAGAAAGTGATGGCCTGGGTTCAGTCTGGTCTGACAGAAGACGCAGGCTGGTGTAGTACCACAGCCTGGGGACATATATGTCATCTGCTGCTGATCCTCATCTCTGGGAGTCCTGGACCAGATTGGGCTCAAACTTATATGGACTCCTCAAGATAACAATGATTTTTTAAACAGACTTGATGTCTGCTCTGGGGGCCAAAAGGCTTCGCAAATTCCAAAAGTTTCTCCAGCGTTGCCTTCCTCTTTATTTTGTTACCCAGAATAAATAGATATTTTATTTTCAGAAAATACTTGCCTATGTGTTTTTCTTCAAATAGGACAGTTTGTTTGTGAGTAGGAAGGTACATTTCAAAAAGTCAATGTCAAATTAAAAAGGGACACCAACCAGCCTCCTTGAGGTTACAAAATACAAGATAATAATGTTATTGTGGTAACTTGACACACCAAAAAAAAAAAAAAATTATGGAGATCACTAGAAAATAATTTTGCAATAATCAAAAAAAAGGAGATCTTGATGAAATAAAAAAATTATAAAAAAAGATGACTAAAAAAAAAATTCAAAATATTATTCTGGAGATCTGGCTTTAAAATAATAAAAGAATTTTCATGAGATCACGAGAAATAATAAAGAAATACCTTTGTGAGAACTCTGTGTGAATATCATCAGCAAAACAACTTCATTCTTCTAGCATTATAAAGCACAAAATAATGTGCCGCATTAAAAGATCACAGAATTTGCAGTGTGAGGAATGTGCTATCTCCATTACGTATGCTAGTTTTACCAGACCGAGCGCTTCCATCTCGTACTTGCTTCAGAGCATGCGTCGTTTTTGGTACGTCGGAACAGCATACAGACGAGTGGTTTTACCGATAGTAATTAGTTCCGTTGGAAAAATTTAAAACATATTCTATATCTAAGTCCATCTGAATTTTCCACGGAAAAAGTCCGAAGGGGCATACACACAATCGGAATATACGATGAAAAGCTCCCATCGGAATCTTTCTGTCGGAAATTCCGCTCGTGTGTACGCGGCATTACAGATTGCTGTCTCACCTCCTGTCTGCCTCTGAAAACACATATGTTGCTTCCCTTCTGTATTACCATTTCTAAGGATCCTAAAAAAAAAAAAAATCGTAACCCACCTCCCCTTTCACAAACAGGCCGTGAGATTCCTCCCTGGCCAGAGAACCTTGAAAATCTGGAAAACACTAAAACGCTCCAAGCTCAGTCCATTAAATGAAAGTGAAGTACACCCTTACAACTTGTCCTTCAGGCTTGTTGCAAGGATCTCTCTGATCCTTCCCACCCACGTACAAAAAATGTTAACTATGACTTTTTCTTTTTTTACCACTTCTCTAAATTATTTTCTCTACTAACAAGAAATAGTATCTGTAGAGGAATCTACGGGAAAAGAACAAGCAAACAGTTAACTTTTAGTATACTGTTAGGGAAGAAGTATGATTGATTGTAAGCTCTAACGAGCAGGGCCCTCTGATTCCTCCTGTATTGATTTGTATTGTAAGTGTACTGTCTGCCCTCATGTTGTAAAGCGCTGTGCAAACTGTTGGCGCTATATAAATCCTGAATAATAATAATAATAATAATGATTGCTACTCACCATCCTTGTCATTCGAGCGGTTGACTTCATCCACAAGTTATGATCTAAAAAACTGCTTAAAGCTCTGGGAGGGGTGTGGTGTCTCATGTTGTAGATGTTCACTCACATAAATGATGTGTTAAAGGAATCCTGTAAGAGATAATATATGAGAGCTGCCATTACGGACTTTTGTAAAGCACCCTCATCCTGTTCCCATCTTTACTACCTAAAAAGTCACGGACTTGGAACAAAGCATGTTTTTACCTTAGTTCACAACTTTGGAGAGATATCTTTCAGCACAAAGCATTTAAGCAAAGGATGCACCCCTCCCATTTACCTTGTTACGTTGAAGAATTAATATGCAGAATATGATAGGATAAATCCACAAGCGTCTTCCCTTTTTTTTTTTTTTTTTTACCACTGCTACAAAAAAGGTCAATCATTTTTATAATTCGGAGGTGGAAAAAAAGTTTAATGTTGTGTCACGCTTTTATTAGTTAAAGGTGAAAAGTCTAAATCCTCCCTTTGCTCTCACACTTCAACTGTTAAATGCGTCTTTAGTTGACTAGAAAAGTAATTTCACTTCCCAGATCCTCCATTCCTGCACGTTCCTTTGTGCTGCTAGATCCATTTCCGCAGCCTCTTCTCCCCAATGCTCTGGTGGTCAGATGCCCTCTGATGTCATCACCACTGATACAGAGCCCATGGACACCAAGGAGAAGTTCACCACTGGAGAATAGGGGAGAGCCATCTGCTTTGATTGCCTGCTTGGATCGGGCAAGTAAAACTGCTTTTCCTGTCCCCTAAACATGTACCTAGGTGCAATTAACCTTTGCAGTACGGGGATAGCCCCACCGCAAGGGGAGGATTTTTACTTTTACTGGACCCCTTCGCTGCCTGAGCCGTTTTTGCACACGCTAATTTTAGGGAACACAAACACAATAAATTACCCAATTTTGTAAAATAAACCAAGATGAGGTTGCACCGAGTAAATAGATACCCAACATGTCAAACCTTAAATTTGCATGCACCCCCTAAATGGCAACAAACTTCAGTACCCTTTATTTTCCATAGGTGATGCTTTAACCACTTAAAGCATTTGTTACTGATAGGGTAAGGGCATTTTATTTATTAAACATTTATTTATGATTATCAAAACATTTATTTCTGATTAAGCAGATATATTGTGTGCAAATGCTGTTAGAAGTCATATTGTGGAACAGCTGTTGTGTTCAAATGCCATTTAAATGAGTTGTAAAGGCAGAAGGTTTTTTATCTTAATGTATTCTATGCATAAAGATAAAAAACCTTCTGTGTGTAGCAGCCCCCCCCCCCCCCAGCAACCCCCTTATTACCTACCTGAGCTCCTTCTCTCTCCAGCGATGTCCACGATCCCCTCAGCCACCCAGGACACTCCTCCTGATTGGCTGAGACAGAGCAGCGGCGCCATTGGCTCCCGTGGCTGTCAATTAAAGTCAGTTAGCCAATCAGGGTAGAGAGGGGGTGGGGCCAGGGCAGGGTTCTGAATGTCTGAATGGATACACGGAGCTCTGACTCGGCTTGGGTGCCCCCTGTAGCAAGCTGCTGGCTGGGGGGCACTCAAAGGTGGGAGGGGCTAGGAGCAGCAAAGAGGGACCCGAGAAGAGGAGGATCCGGGCTGCTCTGTGCAAAACCAACTGTACAGAGGAGGTAAGTATAACATGTTTGTTATTTTTTTTAAAACAAGCCTTTACAATCATTTTAAACCTCCAGCTGTGAAGATGGCTATCTTGGCCTTTTCCCACAGAGCCACAGGAATTGACAAGCCTATGTGAACCAAATATTCCGCATATCAATAAAGATTTAAATTCAAAGAAACTTTAGATAGATAAGGCCCCACCCTTCGTAAAACATATAAATTGAATTAGCTGCACTGGCCAGTTAGAGCGAACCCATCACCATTTTGTGCCACTCTCCTTGCCTGTAGGTAGCTACATGCTTGTATAATAAATACTATTTTTCAATCTGGCTTCAGCAGTCCAAATTTTACTGAAACCCAAGAGTTTGAGGAGTTTCCCCTACATTACCCCAAAACTTCATATTCCTGATATGTGCCTCCTGTACCATGTTCTTGTATGAGGAAGTATCCAGCTCTCTTTGTATTGCTTCCTTTGTGTGAAATCCCTGGTGTTCCTGCCAATCCACCTGCTTTCCTATTAAAAACTGACCACACTAAGCAGGAGAACACAGTGTGGTCAGTTCTCTAGCTGTGCTGGGAATGCAGCTTGCTCTCCTCCAATGATCAGACTTGTCTTGACATGCCCCTGCTGCACAGCCAATCACTGGGAAGTTCAGTGTGCTGCTTCTCCTCCTCCCACCAGCTGTTATGTAGCTGAGAACAGAGGGAATGTGATCACTAGATATGTGCGGTTCGTTCCATTCCAAATTAATATTCGGACCAATTTTTCGTTATTCTGAGATTCAGATATATCTAAATACCTGAATTACAATATAAACAAATTTTACCGAATGCTCCGAATAGCATAACAAAATTTGGACTAAAATTCGAATCAAATTTTACATTGAACTCCAGTCGAATTCTCACTACACATATTGCTGTGATCAAAGACTGTGTGTGTTATTAGAGTGCCATTTTGAAATAATGCTGTTTTTCTTAAGCCAAAGGTGATTTAAAGAGTCATTGTAATCATTTGATGAAGATTTTTCTTTTGTTTGTTCACTTTGCTGCATTCGAATCGAAAACAATATAACATTTTCATTTCGACCGATTCAAAATTTATTGATTTGATTGTTTCAAATTGAGAAAAATAGGTAAATTCGAAGAAAATACAAATTCTGAATACAAATTCGAAAACTAATTGACCGAATCAACCAAATTTAACTAAACGAAATAACAAGATTAACAAATAAAAACGAAACAAAACAAATTTTTTCGTAATGCACATGTCTAGTGATCACTTATAAAAAAGGGAAAAAAATAAATCAATATTATATTTTTATATCTTTACAACAATATTTTGCCTTTCATTTCTATTTTAAACTGAATGGGTTGCTTTACAAGGTGGTCCTTTACAATCACTTTAAGGGACTCTCTATAGCAGTTTTACTGCATCACATATATATATATATATATATATATATATATATATATATATATATATATATATATATATATATTTGTGGCAGTGGGACCCCGTGCTACCTGGAAGATTGCTGGTTTACACCAGATTTTGGAGAGACAGACACGCTGATTGCACAGCTGTGTGCTGGGCTACAGTATTTAGTTGTGACCTGACTATGGCTCAGGGCCCCACCCAACAGACAGGAAGTCTGTGCATGGGAGTCAGGTAGGGTGCCCAAGTGTCCCGGATTGCCCGGGATTATCCTGCAATTCATATTTGTGTCTAGGGATGAGCTTCGAGTTCAAGTCATACTCATGTTCGATTTGAACATCAGCTGTTCGCAAATTCGCTGAACAGCAAACAATTTGGGGTGTTCGCAGCAAATTCGAAAGCCGCGGAACACCCTTTAAAAGTCTATGGGAGAAATCAAAAGTGCTAATTTTAAAGGCTTATATGCATGGTATTGTCATAAAAAGTGTTTGGGGACCTGCGTCCTGCCCCTGGGGAAATGGATCAATGCAAAAAAAAAGTTTTAAAAACAGCCTTTTTTCGGGAGCAGTGATTTTATTAATGCTTAAAGGGAAACAATAAAAGTGTAATATTCCTTTAAATTTCGTAGATGGGGGTGTCTATAATATGCCTGTAAAGGGGCGCATGTTTCCCGTGTTTAGAACAGTCTGACAGCAAAATGACATTTCAAAGGAAAAAAAGTCATTTAAAACTACTCGCTGCTATTAATGAATTGTCGGTCCGACAATACACATAAAAGTTAATTGAAAAAAACGGCATGGGATTTCTGCACAGGGGAACCCCGAACCAAAATTTAAAAAACAAATGGTGTGGGGGTCCCCCGAAATTCCATACCAGGCCCTTCAGGTCTGGTATGGATATTAAGGGGAACCCCGCGCCAAAATTAAAAAGAAAAAAAAAGTGTGAGGGTCTCTATCTAAATCCATACCAGACCTGAAGGGTCTGGTATGAATTTAAAGGGGAACCCCGCGCCAAATTAAAAAAAAAAATGGCATGGGGCCCCCCAAAAATCCATACCAGACCCTTATCCGAGCACGCAACCTGGCAGGCCTCAGGAAAAGAGGGGGGATGAGAGAGCGCCCCCCCTCCTGAACTGTACCAGGCCACATGCCCTCAACATTGGGAGGGTACTTAGGGGTCCCCCCAAAGCACCTTGTCCCCATGTTGATGGGGACAAGGGCCTCATCCCCACAACCCTTGCCCGGTGATTGTGGGGGTCTGCGGGTGGGGGGCTTATCGGAATCTAGAATCCCCTTTAACAAGGGGACCCCCAGATCCCGGCCCCCCCGTGTGAAATGGTAAGGGTACCCCAACCATTTCACAAAAAAAGTGTCAAAAATGTTAGAAATGACAAGAGACAGTTTTTGACAATTCCTTTATTTAAATGCTTCTTCTTTCCATCTTCTTTCTTCTATCTTCTTTCTTCTATCTTCTTTCTTCTATCTTCCTTCGGTTTCTTCCTCCATCCTCTTCTTCCTCTGGTTCTTCCTCCGATCCTCTGCTTCTTGCTCCGGTGTTCTCGTCCGGCATCTTCCTCCGCGGCGTCTTCTTCCCTTCTTCGTTCTCGGGCAGCTCCGCATCCATGATGGGAGGCTCCTGCTGTGTGACCCTTCTCGTCTTCTGATGGTTCTTAAATAATGGAGGGCGGGGCACCTGGTGACCCCGCCCCCCTCTGATGCACGGGGGCTTGACGGGGACTTCCCTGAGGCTTTCCCCGTGACATCAGAGGGGGGCGGGGTCACCCGTTACGTAACAATTCATTAATAGCCGCGAGTAGTTTTAAATGACTTTTTTTTCTATGAAATTTCATTTAGCTGTCAGACTGTTCTAAACACGGGAAACATGCGCCCCTTTACAGGCATACTCTAGACACCCCCAGGTACAAAATTTAAAGGAATATTACACTTTTATTGTTTCACTTTAAGCATTATTAAAATAACTGCTCCCGAAAAAATAGCCATTTTTAAAACTTTTTTTTGCATTGATCCATGTCCCCTGGGGCAGGACCCGGGTTCCCAAACACTTTTTATGACAATAACTTGCATATAAGCCTTTAAAATTAGCACCTTTGATTATTCATGTTCGAGTCCCATAGACTTTAACTGTGTTCGCATGTTCAAACAAATTTTTTGCCTGTTCGCATGTTCTGGTGCGAACCGAACAGGGGGGTGTTCGGCTCATCCCTATTTGTGTCCCGTGTCCCGGGCACCTCCATTCCGGGACAATACAATGTCCCGGAATGAAAAAAGGACACACAGCCACCTTAATAAACTATTGCCAAACTGGTTGCTAGGGCCGCCCCGCCTGGCGTCTAGCAACCGGTGATGTCACATTCGCAGAGTCTCTCAAAACGAGGCCTTTACCCAATGCTGCCCTACACTAGCCTCCGAGACCACCCACCTCCTCTCCTTCTCCAGGCCGCACAGCAGCAGCAGCAGAGAGAGCAGCCAGCCCAGAAAGCATCTGTGTAACAGTGTCTCCTCCTCCTGACTCCTCCAGCTAGCGCCATTCCGCAGTGCTGTCTGGCTTAGATCCAGATCCACTGCTCGGCTGCCCAGTGTCCGTCCCGACTCCCGCAGCGCATTGCCCGACTTCTTCTCCTTCCTCCCGTGGCCTGGCGAGTTACCCGACTGTCTGATGCCACGTGTCATTTGCCACCATCACCTGCTGCCAGATATCACGTGTAACTTGCCACTCTCACCTGCTGCCAGATGCCATAAGTCACTTGCCAATGTCACCTGCTGCCAGATGCCACATGTCACCTGCCATCGTCACATGCTGTCAGATGCCACATGTCACTTGCCAATGTCACCTGCTGCCAGATGCCATGTCTCACTTGCCACCGTCACCTGCTGTCAGATGCCACGTGTCACTTGCCACCATCTCCTGCTGTCAGATGCCACATGTCACTTACCACTGTCACCTGCTGCCAGATGCCCTGTGTCACTTGCCACTGTCACCTGCTGCCAGATGCCACCTGTCACTTGCTGCCAGATACCACGTGTCACTTGCCACCGTCACTTGCTGCCAGATGCCACACGTCACTTTCCAACATCATCTGCTGCCAGATGCCACATGTCACTTGCCACGGTCACCTGCTGACAGATGACACATGTCACTTACCACTGTTACCTGCTGTTAGATGCCACTTGCCACTGTCACCTGCTGCCAGATGCCACCTGTTACTTGCCACCATCACCTGCTGCCAGATGCCATGGGTCACTTGCCACCATCACCAACTGCCAGATGCCACTTGCCACCACCACCTGCTGCCAGATGCCACACGTCACTTGCCACCATCACCTGCTGCCAGATGCCACATGTCATTCGCCACCGTCACCTGCTGCCAGATGCCACATGTCACCCCTGCAGCCAGATGCCACATGTCACTTACCACCGTCACCTCCTGCCAGATGCCACATGTCACTTGTCATCCATAGCCTGCCTCTCTCCCTCCCCTCCAGTTGGGCATGCTGGGGGCCGCAGTACTTACAGCTTATAACAGATTGTTTTCATTGAATAGTACTGCTGTATGATTTATTACTGTATATATTAGTAGATGAGCACAAAAGTTTTTTTGATTATAGACATCATCATCTGACCACTTCTCAGTCCCCAACTCCCCCCCCCAGCTTACATCACCCCCAGACCACTTCATACCTACAGCTGACAGACATCACTCAGAGCTGCTTCCTACCCCCCCAGCTGAGGGACATCATTCCATAGTTGCCCCACAGACACTGCAAGAAATCCCTCCCCATACTGCCCCCATCATACCCTCCGCACTCCTCTCGTGTACATACTGTCCCCATCGTACCCTCCACACTCCTCTCCCATACAAACTGACCCCATCATACCCTCCGCATTCCTCTCCCATACATACTGCCCCCATCATACCCTCCACACTCCTCTCCCGTACATACTGCCCCATCATACCCTCCACATTCCTCTACCATACATACTGCCCCCATTATACCCTCCGCACTCCTCTCCTGTACATACTGCCCCATCATACCCTCCACACTCCTCTCCTGTACATACTGCCCCCATCATACCCTCTGCACTCCTCTCCCATACAGACTGACCCCATCATAACCTCCACATTCCTCTCCCATACATACTGCCCCCATTATACCCTCCGCACTCCTCTCCTGTACATACTGCCTCCATCATACCCTCCACACTCCTCTCCTGTACATACTGCCCCCATCATACCCTCCACACTCCTCTCCTGTACATATTGCCTCCATTATACCCTCCACACTCCTCTCCTGTACATATTGCCTCCATTATACCCTCCACACTCCTCTCCTGTATATACTGCCCCATCATACCCTCCACACTCCTCTCCTGTACATACTGCCCCCATCATACCCTCCGCACTCCTCTCCTGTACATATTGCCTCCATTATACCCTCCACACTCCTCTCCTGTACATACTGCCCCCATCATACCCTCCACACTCCTCTCCTGTACATACTGCCTCCATTATACCCTCCACACTCCTCTCCTGTACATACTGCCCCCATCATACCCTCTACACTCCTCTCCTGTACATACTGCCTCCATTATACCCTCCACACTCCTCTCCTGTACATACTGCCCACTGTCATATCATACCTTCCGCACTCCTCTCCTGTACATACTGCCTCCATCATACCCTCTGCACTCCTCTTCTGCACATACTGCCCCCATCATACCCTCCACACTCCTCTCCTGTACATACTGCCTCCATCATACCCTCCACACTCCTCTCCCGTACATACTGCCCCCATCATACCTTCCGCACTCCTCTCCTGTACATACTGCCCCCATCATACCCTCCACACTCCTCTCCTGTACATACTGCCCCCATCATACCCTCCACACTCCTCTCCTGTACATACTGCCCCCATCATACCCTCCACACTCCTCTCCTGTACATACTGCCCCCATCATACCCTCCACACTCCTCTCCCGTACATACTGCCCCCATCATACCCTCCGCACTCCTCTCCTGTACATACTGCCCCCATCATACCCTCCACACTCCTCTCCCATACATACTGCCCCATCATACCCTCCGCACTCCTCTCCTGTACATACTGCCCCCATCTTTCCCTCCGCACTTCTCTCCTGCAGATTCCGAGGTGAAGGGAAACTGCAGAATCAGATGTAAAGGGGAACAAACCCTGTGCATTCAGACCTAAAGGGGAACTCTGTTGACTCTGATGTAAATGGGGGCTCTTGTGATTAATTCCATATGATTAGAAATGTTATTTAATCACAAAAATATATGTACAGTGTATACCAAATAACAAAATTGCTGTGCATTGCTTTGTACAGAGGTAATGAATTTAATGTACTACAAAAAAAAAAATTGGCGTGTGCTGCTTAAGCGTTCGGGTTTGGCTTGACGAAAAGGTGGCAACCCTACCCTGGGTGGAGGTATTGCTTTGGGCAGAGTTGGAAGAGTTCCAGATACACGCATATCAAAACACAGTAAGTAGCAAGAAACTGTGTGTTTTGCAGTAATGATGTGAGGAGCAGCTAATGTGAACTTGGAGTCTGCATGTGAAAGTATGCTGCTTGCAAGTCTTAAAGAGACAGTACGCCAAATTTTCCTGTGTTAAAAGGAACTGTGTTAAAAACTATTGCGTGCCTGACTGCAGAGATGGGGTGCTCAAAATGCAAAAAGGAAGCAATGTTTGCTCAGATGAGAGAGAGAGAGCTCTGTGGCTGGAGGGGTTGTTACCGTCTGATTGAGCTCCTTACATGCCTGAACAGAGTTTGCCAAGGAGACAGAGGACTGCGGTTGTCCCTAGCAACACTGGTGCAAAGAGTGCACAAATGGTGGCTGTTACCCCTAGCAACACTGGTGCAATGAGTGCACAAATGGTGGCTGTTACCCCTAGCAACACTGGTGCAATGAGTGCACAAATGGTGGCTGTTGCCCCTAGCAACGCTGGTGCAATGAGTGCACAAATGGTGGCTGTTGCCCCTAGCAACGCTGGTGCAAGGAGACCCGTTATGGAGATACAGAATTCCAAGCTTGCAAGAGGATTCAGTGTGGGAAGCCTGGGCAAGACACTCAGTGAAGAGCGCAGTTTGCGGTGCAGTGAGTAGGGGCATTCAGTTTCCAAGTGCCCTTGGTCCCAGGCTCCAGTGCAAAGTCACCTAAGCAAAGCAAAGGTCTTTATCTGTGTTTGGGAAGTCTGCTCTGAGTGGCAGGAGTGAGCAACAGGCTTACCAGAAGTTTGAGAGGAGTGCGGTTACCCATAGAAATGCCTGTGATGTCAGGTCTGTGGACCGCAAGACAAAGATATTGCCTACAGAGGATTGTGGCAAGTTTAAAGCAACACCGCTTTGTGGAGAGAGAAGTCTATGTGTTTTGAAGAGCCAGCAAAGTGCAGCTAGAAGAGCACCATTTCCCATAGCAACCAGAGAAAGTCTGTTTGCAGAAAGGAGGAGCTACAGCAGAGAAGTGGCACCGCTTTCCCTTAGAGATGGGAGTGAAGCTTTTCCATGCCTGGAATGTGGTCAATTAGGGCACGGTATTTTTACTTGCCCCTGATTCTGGAATACAGCTGAGCGTAATGATTTTGAGGAAAAGCCTGTACCTGCAATCCGAGTCTCTTGTTCCAAGGTGGTGGCTGTTGCTGCTGGTGACAGAGAAGCATTTTTTCCTGAAGGGGATGTTGGAGCATCCAAGATGGCTGCAATGTTGTCCTGTGTCCATGTGGGGACATTAGCCTGTGAGAGCACAGCCAAGAAGGGACTATGCCCTCAATTGAAGTGTTCATCACCTGCCAACCGGAATGGTAAGGCTGTTCGGATTTCAAGTGTGAAAGAGACTGAGTTTGTGTTTAACCACTTACGGACCGCCCGCCGTCCTTTACAAGTCGGCATTTTGAAGAGGAATGTCGTTGTACCCTCTTCAGCGGGCGATCTGCTTTCAGATAAAAGTAGTCTCTGCTGCGGATTTGCTACAAGATCACTTTTATTGGTGGCAGGAGAGGGCCCCCCTCCCGCCATGCTCCGGTGCCCTCCGCCGCTTACTGAAGCCGCCAGCGGAGGCGATCACGTCCTCTCCCCTCCGTGGCATGGAGCTGAGTGAGGGGACGATGGCCCACCCGGCTTCATACCATTGCAGGGCAGAAGCAATGTCAAAACGTAACTTCCGACCATAGCTCTTAAAGCAGCATTTTTTATATATATATATATTTTTTTAAATTGCATTTTAGTGTAAATATGAGATCTGAAGTCTTTTTGGCCCCAGATATCATATTTAAGAAGTCCTGTCATGCTTTTTTCTATTACAAAGGATGTGTACATTCCTTTTAATAGTAATAAAAGTGACGCATTTTTTTTAAAAAGAAAAAAAAATGCAGAGCTTGCGTGCAGAAGCAAACCACATGCGTGAGTAGCGCCCCCATATGAAAACGGTGTTCAAACCACACATGTGAGGTATCATCGTGATCGTTAGAGCGAGAGCAATAATTCTAGCCCTCCTCTGTAACTCAAAACATGCAACCTGTAGAATTTTTTTAATGTCACATATGGAGAAAAGTGCGCTTGTAGGACCGCTGCACAAATACGGTGTGACAAAAAATATTGCAACAACCACCATTTTACCTTGTAAACAACAAGTTTGAAAAATAGGCCCGGTCCTTAAGTGGTTAATGCCGGTGAAGTACTGGCAAGTCCGGTGAGAGGACACTACCAAGAAAGACTTGCTGCTTTGCAGGGGGGGAAGCACAGATTAATGCTGAACCCACAGCAAGACTGAGAACTGATAAGGACTTGTCTTCAGGCAATGTACTGTGTAGCAGGAAGACAAGTGGTAAAAATTAATATAATGTGTCGCTCACTAATGAGATTAAAAATACTGATGGTGAAAATGTGGTATTGCATCTAGATATGTCAGGGGTGACCACTGAGAAATATGTGCCATTGCCCCTAGCAACTGTGACAGGCGAAACAGAGGTATCCCCGGAGACCATACAGGAGCTCATGGTTTCTGAGGACAACTGTGTCGCCACCCGGATGGGTGAATGTGTTTCACATGAGGTGAAAAGTGATGTACTAAATATCTTACAATCTCAAACTGCTAATGTGCTAACACCTCCTAAACAAGGCAGGAATGTGGATAATACGGATGTTGAAAAGTCTACTTCTGACAATGTTGATGGTTTGGTGACTCTCATGGCAACCATAAGCAGTGCCGCAGAGTTGTCCCTGGATATCTCATGAGGACTCCCTGTGTTGGAGCCCAGGACAACTCCGATACTGCTCAGGTGGAACAAAATGGGAACAAAGCTCGAATGATGGAGCATGCATTGTCACAATCTGATGTGGTTGACGGTGACTGGTGCAGGAGGTCTGCTGCCAAGCCACTCTGTCCGCCTGTGTCTCCTTGGGCAGATGGAGCAGTATTACAGAGTGCTGGTGTTTACAACACAGACAGGATAGACTGGAATGGCTGGCACAGGAAAGTACTTGCAATATTTGATGAAGTAATATGCCCCAGCAGGCATATTACTATATTATTATAATTATATATTATTATATGTTGTATAATCAGAGCCAGTAGACACAAGTGCGTTGGCTGTTGCAGAAGTTAACCCCCTCCAGTCGGAAGGATCAGATAAGGGTGTGTACATAGCAGGGGTTTTGTCCACCACAAAACAGATGAGTAATGTTGAGTGTCAGAATGACAGTGTAATGGATAAGGACTTGGAAAGGCTCAGTGTTGCTAGAAATGAGAGGATGAGTATGACACATGCATTTGGCAGTGCTCAAGGGGAGCCGCAAGTTGTGTCAGTTACCTCTGAGGTGGAGGTCTCTTTAACCACTTGCTTACATGGGACTTAAACAACCCTCCTATCCAGACCAATTTTCAGCGCTGACGCACTTTGAATGACAATTGCGCGATCATACAACACTGTACCCAAATGAAATTTTTATTATTTTTTCCTCACAAATAGAGCTTTCTTTTGGTGGTATTTGATTACTTCTGCAGTTTTTATTTTTTGTTATAAAAATGTAAAACCCAAAATTTAAAAAAAAAAATTTTTATTTTTTTATATTTTGTTATAAAATTTTAAAAAGGGTAATTTTTCTCCTTCATCGATGTACGCTGATGAGGCAGCACTGATGGGCACTGATAGTTGGCAATAATAGGCACTGATCTGGTACATTGATAGGCAACACTGCTAGGTGGCACTGATTGGCACCACTGGTGGGCATTGATAGGTGGCACTTGTGGACATTGATAGGTGGCACTTGTAGACATTGATAGGTGGCACTCATGAGCATTGATAGGTGGCACTGGTGGGCACTGTCAGGTGGCAATGTCAGGTGGCACTGGCAGGGGGTACTGGTGGCACGTATGAGGCATTATTGCCTCCTCCTCTTCGGGACTGATGTCCCTTGCTGATGAGCCGGTGATCGGCTTTTTTTTCTCCTCACACTGTCAGCACGAGGAGAAAAAAAAACGATCACAGAGCTTTTCTTTTGATCATGTGATCAGCTGTCATTGGCTGACAGCTGATCACATGGTAAGGGGCCGGGACCGGCCCATTACTTGGATCGGTGATCACCCGAGTCTCAGTGATCACAGCACGCGCGGGGCGCGTGCACAGGGGGGGCCGTCATATGACGGGCTCCCGGGAATTCAGGTCCGCGCTGTAGCCGTCATTCGGCTATAGCGCGGATATCAAGTGCTTAAAGGCCCTTTCACACTGGGGCGGGAGCGGCATCGGCGGTAAAGCGCCACTATTGTAAGCGGCGCTTTACCGACGGTATTCGGCCGCTAGCGGGGCGGTTTTACCCCCCACTAGCGGCCGAGAAAGGGTTAAAAACCACCGCAAAGTGCCTCTGCAGAGGCGCTTTGCCAGCTGTATAGCCGCGCTGTCCCATTGATTTCAATGGGCAGGAGTGGTGAAGAAGCGGTATACGCTCCTTCACCGCTCCGAAGATGCTGCTAGCAGGACTTTTTTTACCGTCCTGCTAGCACACCGCTCCAGTGTGAAAGCCCTCGGGGCTTTCACACTGGAGACAAAGCAGCGGCACTTTCGGGTCGGTTTGTAGGCGCTATTATTAGCACAATAGCGCCTGCAAACCGCCCCAGTGTGAAAGGGGCCTAAGCATCTCGGCCTCTCAAGTCTTGGCAAATGAGACTCTCCACGTTGCTTATAAGGGAAGAGTACCTAAAGTTCTGTGTTTAGATGTGGCATGTCTAGAAATAACTGAGATGTTGTTGGAATTGGTGAAAATCTTTTTGCTGTACACCTGCATGTATCCACCACAGATAAATAAATAACAAACATCTATATACATATATACACGGACCGCCTGCCGTCGTTATATGTTGGCATTTTGAAGAGGAATGCCGTTGTTATGGCAGCAGCTAGCTGCCATAACCCTGGTATCCTCTTCTTCAGCGAGCGGTTTGCTTTCAGATAAAAGTGGTCTCTGTGGCAGATTCGCCACAAGATCACTCTTATCGGCGGCAGGATAGGGTCCCCCTCCCGCCATGCTCCGGTGCCCTCCAGGGCTTACTGGAGCTGCCGGCAGCGGTGGAGGCGATCGCGTTTTCTCTCCTCTGTGGCATGGAGCTGAGTGAGGGGACGATGGCCCCACCCAGCTCCATACCATTGCAGGGCGGAAGCAACTTCAAAACGTCACTTCCGCCCATAGCTCTTACAGCAACATTTTTTTTTTTTTTTCAAACAACATTTTTTATTTTTATTTTTTATTGCATTTTAGTGTAAATATGAGATCTGAGGTCTTTTTGACCCCAGATCTCATATTTAAGAGGTCCTGTCCTGTAATAGTAATACAAGTGACACAATTTTTTTTTTTAAAGAACAGTGTAAAAAATAAAAATAAAAGGTAAAATAAATAAGAAAAAAAAAAGTTTTTAAACGAGCCCCGTCCCGCTGAGCTTGTATGCAGAAGCGAAACGCATACATGAGTAGTGCCCCCATATGAGAACGATGTTCAAACCACACATGTGAGGTATCATCGTGATCGTTAGAGCAAGAGCAATAATTCTAGCCCTCCTCTGTAACTCAAAACATGTAACCTGTACAATTTTTTAAACGTTGCATATGGAGATTTTTAAGGGTAAAAGTTTGTCGCCATTTCACGAGCAGGTGCAACTTTGAAGCATGACATGTTGGGTATCAATTTACTCGGCATAACATCATCTTTTACAATATAAAAAAAAAAATTGGGCTAACTTTACTGATGTCCTATGTTTTCATTCAAAAAGGTGTATTTTTTTCCAAAAAAAGTGCGCTTTTAAGACTGCTGCACAAATACGGTGTGACAAAAAATATTGCAACGACCACCATTTTATTGTCTAGGGTGTTAGAACCCCCAAACATTATATATATTTTTTTTTAAGTAATTTTCTAGCAAAATAAAAATGATTGTAACTTGTAAATGAGTTTGAAAAATAGGCCCGGTCCTTAAGTGGTTAATGCCGGTGAAGTATTGGCAAGTCCGGTGAGAGGACACGCTACCAAGAAAGACTTGTTGCTTTACAGGGGGGAAGCACAGATTAATGCTGAACCCACAGCAAGACTGAGATCTGATAAGGACTTGTCTTCAGGCAGTGTACTGTATAGCAGGAAGACAAGTGGTAAAAATTAATATAATGTGTCGCTCACTAATGAGATTAAAAATACTGATGGTGAAAATGTGGTATTGCATCCAGATATGTCAGGGGTGACCACTGAGAAATATGTGCCATTGCCCCTAGCAACTGTGACAGGTGCAACAGAGGTATCCCTGGAGACCATACAGGAGCTCATGGTTTCTGAGCTTGGGGTTTCCCGGGACAACTGTGTCGCCGCCCCGATGGGTGAATGTGTTTCACATGAGGTGAAAAGTAATGTACTAAATATCCTACAATCTCAAACTGCTAATGTGCTAACACCGCCTAAACAAGGCAGGAATGTGGATAATACAGATGTTGAAAAGTGTACTTCTGACAATGTTGATGGTTTGGTGACTCTCATGGCAACCATAAGCAGTGCCGCAGAGTTGTCCCTGGATATCTCACGAGGACTCCCTGTATTGGAGCCGGCGGAGGCCCAGGACAACTCTGATACTGCTCAGGTGGAACAAAATGGGAAAATAGCTCAAATGATGGAGCACGCAATGTCACAATCTGATGTGGTTGACGGTGACTGGTGCAGGAGGTCTGCTGCCAAGCCACTCTGTCCGCCTGTGTCTCCTTGGGCAGATGGAGCAGTACTACGTAGTGCTGGTGATTACAGCACAGACAGGATAGACTGGAATGGCTGGCACAGGAAAGTACCTGCAATATTTGATGAAGTAATATGCCCCAGCAGGTATATTACTATATTATTATAATTATATGTTGTATAATCATGGCCAGTAGACACAGGTGCGTTGGCTGTTGCAGAAGTTAACCCCCTCCAGTCGGAAGGATCAGATGAGGATACGTACATAGCAGGGGTTTTGTCCACCACAAAACAGATGAGTAATGTTGAGTGTCAGAATGACAGTGTAATGGATAAGGACTTGGAAAGGCTCAGTGTTGCTAAAAATGAGAGGATGAGTATGACACACGCGTTTGGCAGTGCTCAAGGGGAGCCGCAAGTTTTGTCAGTTACCTCTGAGGTGGAGGTCTCCTTGGGTATCTCGGCCTCTCGAGTCTTCGCAAATGAGGCCCTCCACGTCGCTAGTAAGGGAAGAGTACCTAAAGTTCTGTGTTTAGATGTGGCATGTCTAGAAATAACTGAGATGTTGTTGGAATTGGTGAAAATCTTTTCGCTGTACACCTGCATGTATCCACCACAGATGGGTGGCCTGGTACTGCGTAGTACCAATCAGTGGAGACAGGTGGTGCAGGTGATGTTAAGCAATGTTGAAAAAATTGGTTACTGCAATGTTGGTTACTTTTATGGAAAGTGGTCTCATAGTTTCCCGCGTGAGTGCTTCCACCGGCAGTTGTGTGCGGAAGGCGCTCAAGGAAACTGCTAGAGGAACCAAAAAGATAGTCATTGTGGAAGTCTCTCTGTATGATGGTGTGATGAGGTGCATTCCTGCTGGTGCGGTCTGAGGTGCTGTTGAGTAGGGATGAGCTTCGTGTTCGAGTCGAACCCATGTTCGACTCGAACATCGGCTGTTCGGTCGTTCGCCGAATTGCGAACGGTATGGGCCGTTCGCGCCAAATTCGTGTGGCGCGTCACGGCCCATAATTCACTGCGGCATCGCAGTGCATTGCTTGCTGATGATTGGCCAAGCATGCACTATGACCCGCATGCTTGGCCAATCACAGCGCCGCCTGAACAGAGAGCTGTAATTGGCCAAAGCCAAGAAGGCTTTGGCCAATTATGGCTCAGGGGATTTAGTACACGCCCCACACTATATAAGGCCGCCTGCACGGCGGCCCTGTGTAGTGTGTGTTCCGGCGTTGAAAGAGATAGACAGAGAGACAGTGTCATTTGATTTGAGTTAGATAGATTAGGCAGAACAGTCAGTCAGTTAGCTGCACTTACAGTGTATTGTGTATATATATGCATCCCAGGTGTTGCATATATATATATATACACTGTATTCAGTTTAGCTAGATCCGTTCCTGTTATCTTCTAGACTATTTACATTTAGTGCAGTGCGTCCTGCTCACAGTGTTCAGCTAGATCCGTTCCTGTTATCTTCTAGACTATTTACATTTAGTGCAGTGCGTCCTGCTCACAGTGTTCAGCTAGATCCGTTCCTGTTAAATTCTAGACTATTTACATTTAGTGCAGTGCGTCCTGCTCACAGTGTTCAGCTAGATCTGTTCCTGTTATCTTCTAGACTATATACATTTAGTGCAGTGCGTCCTGCTCACAGTGTTCAGCTAGATCCGTTCCTGTTATCTTCTAGACTATATACATTTAGTGCAGTGCGTCCTGCTCACAGTGTTCAGCTAGATCCGTTCCTGTTATCTTCTAGACTATTTACATTTAGTGCAGTGCGTCCTGCTCACAGTGTTCAGCTAGATCCGTTCCTGTTATCTTCCTACTGACAGGCACGCTTGTCTTGTTACAGTATTAAAAGCTACCTAAAGAAAATTACTGGTGTTCTTTTGATCCTATTAGTACCACGGTCAGGCAGCTAGACTATTTACATTTAGTGCAGTGCGTCCTGCTCACAGTGTTCAGCTAGATCCGTTCCTGTTATCTTCTAGACTATTTACATTTAGTGCAATGCGTCCTGCTCACAGTGTTCAGCTAGATCCGTTCCTGTTATCTTCCTACTGACAGGCAGGCTTGTCTTGTTACAGTATTAACAGCTACCTTGTCAGAGATAGTACTTACCGAGGCCGAGATGCCGAGAGCGGTTTCGCCTTTGCGACTAAGCGCAGTCCGCCCCCTGGAGTTGGGACAGGGGGTGAACGGCACAAAGAGGCACAAGCTCCCCAATGGACTGTAAGTGGCTTGCTGGTGAGGTCTTGTAGAGAGGAGCCGCTGTGTAGGTACTGGTAGGCGGGTGCAGACAGAGGCAACCGGCAGCAGGTCCAGAGCTGGGCAGAGGGTCAAACACTGGAAAGGTGCTATGGTACTACAGGATCTGCAAGGTAAGGTGACAAGATCAAGAAAGTCCAGGTACAAGCAAGGGGTCAGGCTGGGAGACAGGAGACAGTCCAGGTAACAGGCCGAGGGTCAAACACAGGAGATTGGTGGGAATCCGATAAGCAGGCAGAGGTCAGGTCCAGGAGAGAGGCAAGAGAAGTCCAAAGGCAAATCCGGGTCACAACAGGTAGTCAGGCAGAGATTCAGGATACAGGTTCAGATACTACAGGAAGCTGAGACAAACCAGCAATTTGTTTGATCCTCTGAGCGCCTTTTATAGGCTGCCCAGGGAATCACGTTGGGTGTGCACCAGTGCGCGTGCGCGAGCGCCGTAACGCCGAGCCGCGAACGCGCATGCGCCGAAACGCCGTTCCGCCGGGAATACGAGAAAAACGACCGGACCGGAACGAAGGCTTCTTCTGACAGTGCCCCCCCCCCGAGGGGTGGCCTCTGGACACCCAAGGTTGACATCAGTTCTGGATGTTCTCGGTGAAAAGCCTGGAGAAGTTGAGGAGCATGTAGATTCCTGGCTGGTTCCCAGGAATTATCTTTAGAAGGATACCCCTTCCATTTGATTAAATACTGTAGCTGTCTGCCATTTTTTCTGCAACTTAGAATTTTTTCTACCTCAAACTCGTCTTCTCCGTCGATTAGAACCGGTGGTGGTGGAGGCTTTTCTCTGTCAGGAAAAGGACTGGGAGCCATAGGTTTTAAGAGGGATGCATGGAAGACTGGGTGTACCTTGTAAGCATCAGGAAGGGCTAATTCAAAAGCGACTGGGTTGATTACCCTCTTTATTTTAAAAGGACCTATAAATTTTGGCCCCAGTTTCCGAGAGGGAATTGGCAGTCTGAGATGGATAGTTGATAGCCATACTTCTTCGCCTATTTTGAAGGCCGGGTTCTCCTTCCTTCCCTTGTTGTAGTACTTTCGGTAGTCATCCTGAGCCTTTTGCATCGCTGCTTTGATCTTTTGAAAATTTAACTGGATAGAATTTACTCGGTCCTGCACTGCAGGGACGGATAATTCAGGGATGGAAACTGGAAGAAAGGAAGGGTGAAATCCAAAATTGGACCAGAAAGGTGTCTGGTTGTTAGCGGAATGGATGGAGTTGTTATATGCAAATTCTGCATAAGGTAGGAGGGAGGACCATTCATCCTGGGAATCGGAACAGAAGCATCGGAGGTATTGCTCCAGGGTTTGATTTGTCCTCTCCGTCTGGCCGTTACTTTGAGGATGATAAGCAGAAGACAAGCAAATCTTTATTTCCAAGGTCTTGCATAATTCCTTCCAAAACTTTGAAGTGAATTGAACCCCTCTGTCAGAGGTGATGCTCACTGGGATACAATGAAGCCTGATAATTTCTTTAAAAAACATGCTAGCAGTAGCAGAGGCAGAGGGAGTACCCACCATAGGCAGAAAGTGTGCCATTTTTGAGAGTTGGTCAATTACGACAAAGATAGTTGTGAATCCTCCTGATGGAGGTAAATCCACAATAAAGTCCATGGAGATTTCCGCCCATGGGCGTTCAGGGATAGACAAGGGTTTGAGCAGCCCCCATGCCCTTGTATTTGAGCCCTTGCTACGCTGGCACGGGATGCAGGATGAAACATAGTCTTTGCAGTCTTGTCTCCAGCCTGGCCACCAAAAGAAACGAGAGATCAATTCCATGGTCTTTTGTGACCCAAAATGGCCTGCTAGCTTGTGGTCATGAAAGGACTGTAGGGTTAGGAGCCTTGATTCCAGCGGGACGAAGATTTTTCCATGAGACCAAAATAAATCATTGCGTTTCTCCATAGAAGTTACTTGGGGTTCAGAGCATTGAGCAGATGTGGATTTGATTGCGGACATAAGGTCTCCTTGAGTAACTAGAAGGAAATTTTGCGGAGACAAGATGGTACTTGGCTCTGTTACCTGGGAAGTTTCATGGAACATCCTTGAAAGTGCGTCCGCTTTTCCGTTCTTTGAACCTGGTCTATAAGATATGTGGAAATTAAACCGGGAAAAGAAGAGAGCCCATCGGGCCTGCCTGGGTCTTAGACGTTTAGCAGTTCGCAGGTACTCCAGGTTTTTGTGGTCAGTAAAGATCATGATAGGATTGGACGCCCCCTCCAGCAGATATCTCCACTCCTCTAAGGCAAATTTGATGGCCAGTAATTCTCTATCGCCTACATCGTAGTTTCTCTCGGGAATGCTTAATTTCCGGGATGCAAAAGCCACGGGATGTAATAGAGCCTTGAGTCCTTGTCTCTGTGAGAGGATGGCACCAGTAGCAGTCTCTGAGGCATCAACTTCCAGAATAAAAGGCAGGGCTGGATCCGGGTGTCGTAAGACTGGTGCAGACGAGAATAGTGCTTTCAATTTTAGAAATGCTTCCTGGGCCTCTAAGGACCATTGAAAACGACTATGCTGGCGTGTCAGTTGAGTAATGGGAGCCACAATAGTTGAAAATCCTACAATGAATCTCCGGTAGAAGTTGGAGAAACCTAAGAAGCGTTGTACCCCTTTTCTGTCTACAGGGGCTGGCCATTCCTGGATTGCTTTGACCTTCTGGGGGTCCATTGCAACACCGTCAGTCGAAATTATAAATCCCAAGAATTGCACTGTAGTTTTCTCAAATTCACATTTCTCTGCCTTGAGGTATAATTTGTGTTTTCTGAGAATCGAGAGAACCAGTTTGACATGCACCCGATGGAGCTCCAGGGTGGTTGAAAAAATGAGAATGTCGTCAAGGTAGACTACTAGAAAGTTGTCAAGATGTTCACGAAAGATATCGTTCACTAAGTGTTGGAACGTGGCCGGGGCATTACAGAGTCCAAACGGCATTACCAGGTACTCATAGTGTCCAAACCTGGATCTAAAGGCGGTCTTCCATTCATCGCCTGCTCGGATCCGGATGAGATTGTAGGCGCCACGCAAGTCTAGTTTGGAAAAGATGCGGGCGGATCTGAAGCGTTGGAATAATTCCGGGATGAGAGGAAGCGGGTACCGATTCTTGACGGTAATTTTATTTAATTCCCTGTAATCGATGCAAGGTCGGAGGGATCCATCTTTTTTCTCTACAAAGAAAATACCAGCTCCAGCCGGTGATGAGGAGGAGCGAATGAACCCTTTCTCAAGATTTTCGTCAATGTATGTTTTAAGAGCCTTTAATTCTGTTTCAGACAGAGGGAAAATGCGGCCAAAAGGAATTTCAGCACCCGGCAACAGGTCTATGGGGCAGTCGTAAGGCCGATGAGGTGGTAGACAGTCTGCCTGTTGTTTGTCAAATACATCTCTGAATTCCAGGTAGCTCTCAGGTACATGTTGCAGATCATTGGACATGGTTGCAATGGTGGAAACGGAAGCTGGGGCCGGGAGAAGGCAATGTCTGGAGCAATATTGAGATGAGAAAAAAACTTCTCTCCTATTCCAGTTAATCTGTGGTTCGTGGGCTTGAAGCCATGGGAGTCCCAGGATTATGGGGAACATTGGAGAAGAGATAATATCGAAGCGGAGGTATTCCTGGTGGCCAGTATCAGTGGTGGTAAGGATGGGTCTGGTTTCTTGCGTGATGGGCCCTGAGCGGGGAAGAGACCCATCGGCTAGGTGGATCCGTAGACTTTGGTTCTTCGTGGTCAAAGGAACATGCAAGCTTGCGGCTAATGAGGCATCCAAAAAACAGCTACACGCTCCGGAGTCAATTATAGCGGGTAGGTGAACCTCCTTTTCCGGGAGCTGTAAGGAGACAAAAAGAGTAACGTAAGGTTGAGAAGACCCGGTAACTTGTTGATTAAAAGCAGGCCGTAAGCAGGACTTACTGGGTCTCACGGGGCAAGAACGAAGGAAGTGTCCAGAACCCCCACAGTAAAGGCACAGATTGCCCTGGCGTCTACGTAGTCTTTCCTCCGAAGTGAGTGGGGCGCGGACTAGGCCAAGCTGCATTGGTTCAGCTCCAGGAGTGGTAGGAACCGGTGGAGCTGTGTAAGGTGGATGGACAGGAGTCGATTTAGGCATCGTCCAGGTAGGGCGAGAAGTCTGAAAGCGTTCTGTGCGTCGCTCACGCATGCGACGATCCAATTTAGTGGTAACTTGGATGAGGTCTTCCAAAGAATCAGGGGTCTCAATCCTGGCCAGCTCATCCTTCAGTGCTTCAGACAGCCCTTGACGGAACTGATATTTAAGGGCAGGTTCATTCCAGCTAGTATCGGCTGAACTTTTCCGGAATTCTACAATGTAGTCCTCTACAGGCCTACGTCCTTGGCTCAGGTTATGCAGTAAGGTTTCGGCCGTGGCCGTGCGCTGGGGGTCGTCGTAAAGTTGTGCCATACCTTCGAAGAAGGCATCTACTGAATTCAGGATAGGGTTCCTCTGTTCCATTAGGCTGTGAGCCCAAGCTTGTGGTTCATCGGCCAAGAGAGAAATGATGAACCCAACTTTTACCACCTCTGACGAAAAGGTCCTAGGTTGCAGAGCCAAATACAGGGAGCAAGCGTTTTTAAAGGCCCTGAACTTCTTGCGATTGCCGGAGAAGCGCTCTGGTGTGGGAACCCTGGGTTCTGGAGCAGCCATGACCACAGTGGGATTAGTTGGCATCTGAGGAGAGGAAGCTCCACTGGGAGATACAGAAGCCGCGGCAGGAGCTGGAGATGGTCCGGAAAGCTGCTGAAGGCGGCCATCAATTTGGGCGTAGCCGTCTTGTAATTTCTGGACGGCCTCAGTGAGGGCCGAGACCTGCTGACATAGGATCTCCAATAGGGAACGCGCTCTGTCGGCCTCAGACATGGCTGGTTTGTACTGTCAGAGATAGTACTTACCGAGACCGAGATGCCGAGAGCGGTTTCGCCTTTGCGACTAAGCGCAGTCCGCCCCCTGGAGTTGGGACAGGGGGTGAACGGCACAAAGAGGCACAAGCTCCCCAATGGACTGTAAGTGGCTTGCTGGTGAGGTCTTGTAGAGAGGAGCCGCTGTGTAGGTACTGGTAGGCGGGTGCAGACAGAGGCAACCGGCAGGAGGTCCAGAGCTGGGCAGAGGGTCAAACACTGGAAAGGTGCTATGGCACTACAGGATCTGCAAGGTAAGGTGACAAGATCAAGAAAGTCCAGGTACAAGCAAGGGGTCAGGCTGGGAGACAGGAGACAGTCCAGGTAACAGGCCGAGGGTCAAACACAGGAGATTGGTGGGAATCCGATAAGCAGGCAGAGGTCAGGTCCAGGAGAGAGGCAAGAGAAGTCCAAAGGCAAATCCGGGTCACAACAGGTAGTCAGGCAGAGATTCAGGATACAGGTTCAGATACTACAGGAAGCTGAGACAAACCAGCAATTTGTTTGATCCTCTGAGCGCCTTTTATAGGCTGCCCAGGGAATCACGTTGGGTGTGCACCAGTGCGCGTGAGCGAGCGCCGTAACGCCGAGCCGCGAACGCGCATGCGCCGAAACGCCGTTCCGCCGGGAATACGAGAAAAACGACCGGACCGGAACGAAGGCTTCTTCTGACATACCTTAAGAAAATTACTGGTGTTCTTTTGATCCTATTAGTACCACGGTCAGGCAGCTAGACTATTTATATTTAGTGCAGTGCGTCCTGCTCACAGTGTTCAGCTAGATCCGTTCCTGTTATCTTCCTACTGACAGGCAGGCTTGTCTTGTTACAGTATATAAAGCTACCTGAAGAAAATTACTGGTGTTCTTTTGATCCTATTAGTACCACGGTCAAGCAGCTAGACTATTTACATTTAGTGCAGTGCGTCCTGCTCACAGTGTTCAGCTAAACCTACAAATTAGTGGGGTGCGTCCACCTCACAGTGTTCAGCTAAAGCTACCTGTAGAAGGTTGGTGGTGTTCTCATACTACAGGCAGGCAGTTGATTTTGCTAGCTGCAGTATATATATGTATATATATATATATATATATATATATATATATATATATATATATATATCCCAGCTTAGTACAGCTACAGGCCATTAGTATGTCTGGAAGGCCAAGAAGGAGAGGCAGACAGTCACAAGCCAATAAGAGAGGGCAAGCAGGCTCTGTGTCTAGTGCTGGTCGTGGAGACGGTGCATCCTCATCAGCACGTGGCCATGGGACACGCTTGGCCTTTTTTTTGGCAGCTGGCCGTGTTGAGCCGCAACATGCGGAAGACTTGGTCGAGTGGATGACCAAGCCGTCCTCATCCTCCTCATCCTCTCTCACCCATGCCCAGGGTGCTTTGTCTGGCAAAGCAGCGGCCTCTTCCCTCGGCTCAATGTCATCAGTGACTCCTTCCCTAGCTCCACCATGTCCTCCTGAGGAGTCCCTCGAACTGTTTGACCACAGTGTTGGGTACATGCTCCAGGAGGATGCCCAGCGTTTGGAAGGCTCTGATGATGATACTGAGCTCGATGAAGGCAGTAACATGAGCACTGACAGAGGGGGTGCCCAAGAAGGACAGCAATCTGGCAGTCATGCTCCCCCTGCTGCAGCATACTGCCAGGTTTGCTCCAGTGATGAGGAGGGAGGGGATGATGAGGTCACTGACTCAACGTGGGTGCCTGATAGGAGAGAGGAGGAGGAGGAGGAGGAGGAGGAGGCGGCACATCACCAATGAGGCAGGATGCCCTCCAGGGCCCAGCCTAAGGGCAGCACATTGACTGCATCACATGTGCAGGGCGCTGCAGTCTCTGCGCGTTATTCAAAAAGTTCTTTGGTGTGGGTTTTTTTTGAGACGAGTGCATCAGATCGCACCGCTGCTATTTGCAACATATGTCTCAAGCGTATCTCACATGGCCAAAACATCTCCTGCTTGGGTACCACATGCTTGACCAGACATATGTTGACCTGCCATGCAGTTCGTTGGCAAGCGCATCTAAAAGACCCACTCCAAAGAACAAAGAGGATCTCTCCATGCTCCTCATCAGCTGAGATTTCCAACCCCACTAGACCTTCAGTCCTCTCTGAGACCTGCACTGAGAGGAATGAAGGTGTAGAATTAGGTGTGTCACAGCCAAGTACTTGTGGGCAATCTGCTTTTGGTACACCGACGTCAGATTGTACCAGGCAAATTTCCCTGCCCCAGCTGCTGCACCGCTGAAAGAAGTTTGCTCCCAGCCATCCACATGCCCAGCGGTTGAATGCTAGCTTGGCAAAATTGCTGGCACTTCAACTGCTACCTTTTCAGTTGGTAGACTCTGCCCCCTTCCGTGAGTTTGTGGAATGTGCGGTTCCTCAGTGGCAGGTACCCAAACGCCACTTTTTCTCACGGAAGGCGATTCCGGCTCTCTACCGGCATGTGGAAGGCAATGTCCATGCCTCGCTGGACAGGGTGGTCAGCGGTAAGGTGCATATTACCGCTGACTCATGATCCAGCAGGCATGGACAGGGACGTTACCTAAGTTTCACGGCGCATTGGGTGACTCTGCTGGCAGCTGGGAAGGATGCAGGACAAGGTGCAGTAGTGTTGGAGGTTGTTCCGCCACCACGCCTCCAAAATGCTAATGATTGTGACACGCCTCTCTCCTCCACCCCCTCCTCTTCTTCTTCCTCCATGGCCTCTTCCTCGGAACCAGCGGTGCTCTGTAGTCGTTCAAGGGGCTACGCAAGTACGCAGGCCAAAAGATGCCATGCGGTGCTTGAGCTGGTGTGCTTGGGGGACAGGAGCCACACTGGGGCAGAGGTTCTGTCAGCTCTGCAGGGGCAGGTTCAGAGGTGGTTGACGCCACGCCAACTTAAAGCAGGAATGGTGGTTTGCGACAATGGCACCAACCTCCTCTCTGCCCTCTGACAGGGACAAATGACCCATGTGCCCTGTTTGGCTCACGTCCTTAACTTGGTGGTGCAGCTGTTCTTGGGCAGGTACCCGGGCTTACAGGATGTCCTGAGGCAGGCCAGGAAAGTCTGTGTGCATTTCCGCCGGTCATATAATGCCAGTGCTCGGCTGACGGACCTCCAAAAGGAGTTTAACCTGCCCAAGAACCGCCTAATCTGTGACATGCCCACCAGGTGGAACTCAACGTTGGCCATGCTGCAGCGGCTGCACACGCAGAAGAGGGCCATCAATGAGTACCTGTGCGACTATGGCACCAGGACAGGGTCAGGGGAGCTTGGTTTTTTTTCCCCACGCCAGTGGGCCATGATCAGGGATGCATGCACTGTCCTGTCACCATTTGAGGAGGCCACGAGGATGGTGAGCAGTGACAGTGCATGCATCAGTGACACTGTCCCCCTTGTCCACCTGTTGGAGCACACGCTGCGTGGAATAATGGACAGGGCACTTGAGGCAGAACAGAGGCAGGAAGAGGAGGACTTCCTTAGCTCTCAAGGCCCCCTTTATCCAGACAGTGTTCCTGCGTGCCCGCCGATCACACAGGAAGAGGACGAGGAGGAGGAGGAGGAGGAAGATTGTGTCAGTATGGAGGTGGAGCCTGGCACTCAGCATCAGCAGCAGTCTTTAAGGGATCAGTCCCAAGAAACACATGGACTTGTACGTGGCTGGGAGGAGGTGGCTGCGGACCATGTCGTCCTTAGTGACCCAGAGGACTCCGGACCGAATGCCTCAGCAAACCTACGCTGCATGGCCTCCCTGATCCTGCAAAGCCTGCGTAAGGATCCTCGTATTCGTGGTATCAAGGAGAAGGACCGATACTGGCTGGCAACCCTCCTTGATCCACGTTACAAGGGTAAGGTTGCGGACCTTATCTTGCCATCGCAGAGGGAGCAGAGGATGAAACATCTTCGGGAGGCCTTGAAGAAAGGTCTGTGCAACGCGTTGCCAGAGACTGGGAGGTTACAAACTCCTGTTTCTGGACAACGTGTTGCTGAGGCTTCGGTCAGTCAAAGAAGGAGCGGTGGAGAAGGTGGTCGTCTGACCGATGCGTTCAGACAATTTTTTGGTCCGCAGCCCCAAGGTATGATCGGTTCCAGCAACCATCGCCAGCGTCTGTTTTACATGGTGCAGGAATACCTAGGGGCAAGATCAGACTTGGACACCTTTCCCACCGAAAATCCTCTGGGTTACTGGGTCTTGAGGATGGATCACTGGCCAGAGCTTGCACAGTATGCAATTGAGCTACTGGCCTGTCCTGCATCCAGCGTTCTTTCGGAACGCACATTCAGTGCTGCTGGAGGCGTGGTAACCGATCACAGGGTGCGTCTGTCCACCGACTCGGTCGATCGACTGACCTTCATAAAAATGAATCAGTCTTGGATCACCACCAGCTACCAAGCACCTGATGCTGATGTAACCGAATAATTTTTTTTGAAATCTCAGATCCCTTCAAAGACTGCCTATGCTGATGCTGAGTGACTATCCCTGAGTAATTATCCTCTTCCTCCTCAATCATCACGCTGATAGCTTGTAAGAACATTTTTGGTTCTGGGCGCCACCACCAGTGCCTAAGGCACAATTTTTCAGCCCCTGTTTAACAGGGGCGTGTAATTACAATTTTTGATGTAATACTTTGCAGCAGGGCTCGTTCCTGCATTCCAACTAGAGTGTCTGTGAGGGGTTGCAGTGTTGTGGCACCAGCACCAGTGCCCAAGGCCCAATTTTTCTTCTCCTGTCTAACAGGGGCGTGTAATTACAATTTTTGATGCAATACTTTGCAGCAGGGCTCGTTCCTGTATTCCAACTAGAGTGTCTGTGAGGGGTTGCAGTGTTGTGGCACCAGCACCAGTGCCCAAGGCCCAATTTTTCTGCTCCTGTCTAACAGGGGCGTGTAATTACAATTCTTGATCTAATATTTCACAGCAGGGCCCTGTGAGGGCTTACAGTGTTGTGGCCACAGCAACACCTAAGGCCCAAATTTCTGCTGAGTATATAGGGCAGGACCCTACTTTCAAACATCTAACTTACAAACGACTCTTACTTGCAAACGGAAGGAGACAACAGGAAGTGAGATGAAATCTACCCCTAGGAAGGGAAATTCTCTCCTGTAAGAGTTAATATGGGAAAAAAAATTCTGCTTTCCACTGATGCTTTCCACTGATGCTTTCCAATCCTTGTTCCACAAAAAAACCCAAATTTTCAAAAAACATTTTTCATTGGGACAAAAAGTGAGGTGAAATCTTCTGAAGAGGAGGACAGACAGCAAAACAAATGTCACAGGGGTGATAACCCTTCCCTATGTTTTCCAAAAAGCTTAAAAAAGATTTTTTGGCTGGAGCTAAACACGTTAAAAATGTACCCATTCAAAATTACAAAGAGATTCTACTTAACAACAAACCTACAGTCCCTGTCTTGTTTGCACCGCCTGTATACTGCTGTTCAGAGTATATAGGGCCTGGTGGCCCCACACATTTCCTTATTTTAATTTGGGTGCGGGGTTCCCCTTAATATCCATACAAGACCCAAAGGGCCTGGTAATGGACTGGGGGGTACCCATGCCGTTTGTCTCGCTGATTTTCATCCATATTGCCATGACCCGACATTACATTAAACCCGCAAGCAGTTTTAAATTAGATTTTTTCCTTTAAAAATGACATTTGGTGCAGGGACTGTTCTAAACACGGGAAACACGCGTCACTTTACAGGCATACTATAGACACCCCCCAGGTACGATATTTAAAGGAATATTTCACTTTTTTTTTTTTTACTTTAAGCATCATTAAAATCACTGCTCCCGAAAAAACGTCCGTTTTTAAAAGTTTTTTTTGCATTGATACATGTCCCCTGGGGTAGGACCCGGGTCCCCAAACCCTTTTTAGGACAATACCATGCAAATTAGCCTTTAAAATGAGCACTTTTGATTTCGAACGTTCGAGTCCCATAGACGTCATTGGGGTTCTAACGTTCGTGCGAACTTTCGGTTCGTTCGCAGGTTCTGGTGCGAACCGAACCGAGGGGTGTTCGGCTCATCCCTACTGTTGAGCAGTGGTTGGTACATGGCTTGTGTACTCTCTCATCTGCTAGACCTCATGTATAGGAAGGGCCTGGAACATACGCGGCAGTAGTGGGAATTCTGTCCATCACTAGCAAAGAGGTGTAAATTGAGTTACCCAGACACACTCTGTAACAAGAAAGTGTGTAAACCTATGTTGAATGTTGTCTCGCAGTGCGCTGGGTTGCTTCCTACTGATGTGTATAAGAAGCACTCTAGACTAGAGCACTGTCAGACAGTTCAGAGATATTGGTTGAGGTACCAATGGACAAAGAAATGATTAAAGAGATTGGTGTGGAAAAATGTGGTGATGTGAAACTGTGGGAAGGTCCCATAGGGAGTTACTGCTTGAATGTAGTTGGTCCCTCCACAGACACTGTTTTAACCAAAAAGGGGACAAGAGGCCCTGATGACAATGATAATATTGAATATATATAGAGACGTTTATGGACAGAATCTAGAGACAGAGTGTTGCATCCACATCCCTGATAAGTAGCAAATAAAAGAAATTTAAAGGAAACAGATAAGAACCTGTCCCTCAATAGTAATTGGGACTTTTAAAGATGTATATGCCTGTCGTGAGGCAAGCACAACTATAAAGGATAATTGAAAAATTCATTTATTACAAAAAATATACAGGTTAAAACAATGTTAATCATAAAACAAATGACCGAGATTAATACTCATTTGGTTAAGATTGAACAGATGCTTGGGTGTACTGAGCAGCCAACGTGTTTCACAGTTAGAATTACTGCTTCTTCAGGGCTGTTTCCCATGCATCTGTATAGTTCAAGTTACAAAAATATTTGACATTAGTATCAACAATTAATTTACAAACAATATAACAATGTACAGTGGGGCTAAAAAGTATTTAGTCAGCCACCAATTGTGCAAGTTCTCTCACTTAAAAAGATGAGAGAGGCCTGTAATTGTCATCATAGGTATACTTCAACTATGAGACACAAAATGTGGAAACAAAAGAGCTTTTAGGACAGCTGCCATATAGTCCGAAGACACCCTGTCGAATGCCTTCTCCGCATCTAAAGCGAGGAAAAAAACTGCTTGTTTTGAGGATGTCATGAGGTGGTGCAGGTTGATCGCTTTTATAGTGTTGTCCCTGGCCTCCCTTCCAGGGACAAAACCTACTTGGTCTCGGGAGATGATTGATGGGAGTAGTGGAAAAAGTCTATTGGCTAAAATTTTGGAGAGGATCTTAATATCCACATTCAGTAATGAGATATCTTAATATCCACATTCAGTAATGAGATAGGCCTACAGTTTGCTGGTTGTGATGGATCTTTGTTGTCCTTGGGTATGACTGTAATGTGTGCTTGTAGCATTCCTGGAGTGAGTGGTCTGTATGCTGATAGGGAGTTAAAAGCTTTTAAGAAGGGAGCGCTAAGTGTGTCAAAGAATGTTTTGAAGTAGACAGCGGATAGACCGTCAGGGCCTGGACTTTTGCCAGCCTTCAGGCTTTTAATTGCGTCTTTAAGTTCCTGTTGAGTAATCAGGCATTCTAGTATGTTGGAGGAATCTGGAGAAATCCTTTTGGGGCTGTGCTGTTCTAGGAACTTTTCAATTTCAGTTTGGCGGTCCTCATCAGAGGGTGTGGGTGTATTAGCCTTATCTATATTGTATAGTTTTGTGTAGAATTTCTCAAATTCCTGAGCTATAGCTGTATTGCTTGCATGCGTTTGATCTGTTGGGGAGCATATCTTATGTATCACTGTCTTAGCTTTCTTCGAATGCAATGCAATGCTTTTGTTTCCCAATTCGTAAAAAAAGCTTGTGAGAAAGCATACATTTTTTCCTGGTGTTGCGATTCAGTTCTTCCTGGGATTAGTTTGTGAGTGTCTGTGAGATCCTGGTAGGATTGTTGGGCCAAGGTCTGTTTGTGGTGGGCCTCTAATGTCTTGAGTTTATGAAATAGGCCTGCAAGATATCGTTGTTTTTCCTTTTTAATTGTCGCCACCATTGAGATAAGTCTGCCTCTTATCACACAATTGTGTGCTTCCCATTGGGTTAGACTGGAGGTCTCTGGTGTGTCATTTTTTCGAAAGTAATCGTTTAGACATTTGGTAAGAGTTGAGACTCTGGTTTTGTCTGTCAGTATCATAGGATCTAGTCTCCAAATATTGGTATGTGTGATTTTGTCAGGAAAGGTCAGTGTTATCGTAATCGGATGGTGATCCAATACGGTCATAGGTTCGATTGTCGCATTCGATAGTAGAGGAAGATCTATCTGAGTGAGAAACAGATAGTCCAGTCTGGAGTATTTTTTATGTGGTGCTGAAAAAAAAGGTAAAATCCTTTTCCTGTGGTCTGAGGGTGTGCCATGTGTCATGAAGAAAAAGAGATTGGATACTCAATTTTATTTAGCGTAGTGCCCTATATGGTAGACTGGATGTTCCTGAAGATGTATCTAGGAGAGGATCGAGGGGAACATTGAGATCTTCTCCCAATATAAGTATGCCATTTTGGAAAGAGGCGAGGGTCCGCAGGGTTTTACGAATGAATGGGACTTGAGAAACATTGGGACAGTAAATGTTTGCTAGTGTGATTGGTTTGTTATGGATAGTCCCGTTTAGGAAGACATATCTCCCCTGAGCGTCAATTAGTGTGTCTGTTATTTTGAGCGAGGAATTCTTAGATATGAGGATTGTGACTCCTTAAGTTTTAGAATTCGGTGTAGATGCATGATATCTTGTCAAAGTCTCGATTAGAGAAATTAGGGATTGCTACTGAGGAGAAGTGAGTCTCCTGCAGGAACACAACAGCCGCTTTTTTGCTTCTCATGTAAGTCAGTACCTGGGATTGTTTTTCGGGTATATTAAGGTCTTTGACATTAAGTGAGACTATTTTGAGGGAGACATTTTTGGTTGTGGTTTTGGTATCTGCCATGGTGTTTCGGGGGGCCACTTCCCCAGGAGCAGATCTCCTAGAGGAGGGAAGCAAGAGAGAGACTAAAATAAAAAAAAAGAGGGGGGTAATGGGTAATAGTGGAGGGGGGAGTGAGGGGGGAAGTATAGGGTAGAGAAGGCGGAGGGAGGTGGAAGGTTGTTTGAGAGCTGTTGATAAAAAGTGTGAGTAGGGAGTAGATAAGGATTTGTGATCTTAGGTTAACTGGTGGTGATTAGGAACTTTTTCTCTAATCACTTAAGTGAATCCAGTAGAGGTCAGCCGGTACTCTGCTGTGTGTGGGTGTGGTTGGGTGAGGTTCCTAGATGGAGAAGCACTCAGGTTCTCAGGAGGTCTTGGTGTTTGGTGTGGTTGTCGCTTGGTCTGTGAGGGTAAATGATCCAGCGTGTATATGGATGTTTTCTAATTAATACACGCGTGTAGGTAGGAGGAAGGTGGGGAGTGAATTTTGGATAACAAATATGGTTTGAGATCCTAGGCTGAGTAGTTTTAAGCCGTATATGTGTCATGTGATGTGACATCTGCAATGTTTGTGTGAGGAATAGGTGTGGTCAACATTGTATTCCATAAAAAAGAAGAAAAAGGCATAAATGTATACAACAGAGAAATAGTATAGTATAATAGAAGCATTAACCATACAAAACTTCTGTAACTAGAAAACCAAACGTAAGACTCACAAGGACAGCCCTGCTGCAGCTGCTCTATGATGGTAACCCCGGAAAGAGGTGGGAGGGTGGGGTGGAGGGTTGTGGACCGATGTCCCTGGTATCAGTTCCTGACTCTGGGATAACATGTCTGCAATGGGCATAGCAGATCTGCTTGAGGAAATTTTAGTGAGTATGGGAAGTTTGTCTTGACGTCTTTTGCATCTAACAGGCTAAGTGCTTGTAGTATTAGAGCAGTATGGGCTCAATATTAATATTAACATTAGTGTTGGGCAGTGAGGGGAGTAAATCTTGTGGGAGCATGTTTGTGTTCCAGGTGTGGGAGAAATATAAGGTCGAATGATGTCAGATGATGGTGGCATTAGGACAGAGTGAAGAGTTATTAGGAAAAGGTTTCGGAAAAGATTTTAGTTCTTCTATGTTTACTGTAAAGAGTTCAATTAAGTGTGATAGCTCCAATTCATCAGTCCCACGAAGGGTTCTATAGCAAGATGAGTCTATAAAGGAGAATGCCACCATCATCTGTGTCCCCATAACACATACATGTGATATATTTTCAAGCATGACATTATCATTTCGACCCAACTCTTGTCATTCTGATAGTTTACCGCTAGGAGAAATAGTGGCAGTACATAGCGGGGGATTAGTGATGCTAGTTGGTATGTTCTTTCCTGTCTGAGGGATGAGAAACATTCAGTACTGGTTACCTTATGTGAGGGTATATCTTCTTACGCTGTAGCGGGCAGTTGTAAAGTCTGTGAAAATAAAGAAAAAAGGAAAAGGAAAGCAACAAATCCACCCCCAGTTCAAACAGTAGAGAGAAAGGAAAACACAATAAAGGGGAAAATTTGAGGTGGTTGAGTATCTGAAGATTTCGATCGGCATCTGAAGTTTTACTAGTATTTCCAGTTCCTGGAGTGTAGTAAGGGAGAGGTAGTCACTTGAAACCGTCTGTGTTCCATTTCTTTGCCTGTTGCGGTGATGTTCCGTGGGGGTGTGCAGACCTGGATGGCATAATGAGGGGATGAGTGGAGGAATTGTTCGTTCTTCTGAATACTGGGTGATATAAGGCACATATGTTCATGTCCCGTATGGTACATATATGGTTCTTCATTAACATGCAGCAGGGCTACCATTGGGCAGGTAAACCATGGCTAGATTTTCTGAGGTAACTTTATGTGAAAAAGACATTTTGCTAACCGTGGAATATTTCGTCCTCTAACTTATTATTTCTAATTTATTGATTTTGACCATCGATTGAAGAGGCAGGTGATTAATCACATTCACAGGTGGCGAGCTCTGCGGTGATCTTGGGATGCCGTAGGACTGCAATTTTCTGGGATCCCCGCTGTCTTGGCCAGTGAGGATGGGGGATGTGTTCGGCGGCGTCGGATGCTGAAGTTTCTCGCTTCAGTGATGCCTTCCATAGAGGTGGCTCTGCAGAGTGGAGGGAGATGGAAGTCACTGTACCAATCTGGCAGGTCCACTGACGGAATGTTAAGCGCAGTACAGAAAGATTCTAGGTCTTCTGGTACTCTGAGGTGTGCCGTGTGACCATTGTGGGAAGCTGACAGGCAAAAAGGAAACTTCCAGCGATAGATTATATTTCTAGCTCTCAATATATCAAGCATGGGTCTCATTTCTCTTCTCCTCTGGAGAGTTATGTTAGATAAATCTTGGAATAGTTTGATGTCAGAACCTTGGAAGGAGAAGCGTATGCGGCCCCCTAGCTTTGTGGAGGATTTCTTCTTTCAGGACAAAATCAGTCAGGCAGCACATTATGTCCCTGTGTGGGTCAGTATCCCTTCCTCTCGGACATAACACTCTATGGATGCGTTCCATAGCTATAGGGGTGTCTGGAGGTCTTTCTAGAAGTTCATTAAAGAGGGCAGTAACGGTGCGTGAGAGCTGGGCAGAGTCAATTGATTCAGCGAGTCCTCTTACCCTTAAGTTGTGGCTTCTCCCATGATTGTCCAGATCCTCCATGTGTCTGTTTATGTCTCTGAGGTGGACTGCATGTGATTCTGTCACTTGCTGTATGTGGCACAGCGAGGCATCATGGCGGGCTTGAGTCTCCTCTACCTCTTCCATTCTCAAGGACATTGCTTGTATGTCTGATCGTAGTTCAGAAATGGCAGCAGACAGTGTATTTTTAATGTCTACTGCCACTGTGAGAAGGTCAGCTAGATTTAGCGCTGAGGCTGCCTGCATCCTGTGTGAAGGAGGAGGGCTGCGGCTTCTGTCCCTGTGCTGCTCTCGGATGTCTGAGTGGGACATGAGGGAAGAGGCCTGTGATGGCGGCGTGTCTCCCTGAAGCCTCGGCTGGAATATCTCTGGTATACTGTGGTTTGGCTGAGTGTCTGTGCCTCTGGAAGAGAGGGATCGGGTTGCAGAGGCACTCCTGCGTGTGTTACTCATCCTGTGATCGCTGGATGTTCTCTGTAGTCTGGTATCTTTACCTCAGAGAACCGGAGTTAGCAGTTCAAGCATCCATCTTAGACCGGATCCAGGCCACGCCCCCCCATAAAAGTTTTATTTATTTTAGAAATAAAGCAGATGTACATTTAGTAGAACATTTGTACATGCTTGAGCAAAATATATATATTCAACTCTAAACAGAACAGATTGCACCATTAAAGTTTTCTGTGGCGGATGTCGCAACTTGAGAGACATTTCTTAGTGTGGCGTTATAAGAATCAGCCACTCGGTATACATCCAAAACATCATATTTGTATATTCTACTTGAGCCTATGTGGCTCTAAAGAGCAAAATAGAAAGGACAGGAAAAAGGTGTTAGCCTCCAACGTGGATGACACGCTGAAAAAGAAAAAGGCGGAGAAAGATAAGAGAAGACCAGTCGTATATTTGATCACTATTCAGGCTTGTATTAAAACATTAAATGAGGAAGAGTATTTGAAGATGATTGAGGGTTGCCACATAGCATTAAAATTTTCTATTTTTTCATGAGCCATTGCCCTAATCTCCATTTTGTAGAGAAGATGTACCTCTTCTAACCATTCTTTTGTTGAGGGCGCGGTGGTATTTCTCCAGTGTCTGGGTATTACCGCTTTCGCGGCTGTGAGTAGGAATCTCGTCAGAGATTTTTTATATTTCTTTATCGAGCGATTGGTAATACACAATGATAAACTTCACATGTGTGAAAGGAAAACTAAAAGTGGACTTGGAATGATAAAAATTAAAAATAAATATAATAAGGAGAGGGGTGAAGCTCACTTTTACATAAGGTAGTAGTTAATATTATATAAGCCTATTGACCAAAGTCCACTTATACCTAGTTTTTACAGGCTGGTTAAGTCCATATGATAGTACAAACATAAAACATACCTGGGCAATGATAAACATTAATTGAAAAAGGAGCCATATATGATATAGCGAATCCCAGGTCCTAAAAAATAATAATCAAATGCTGGGCTCAGAATTACAAACAATTATAAGAAGTATATATTGAAAGAAAAGGAAGACAGTCGAAGTAGTATTGGTAAGTATATCTATTTACCTCAAATTTTTCGACTTATGGAGAGCAGATAGCCAGTGCAACAAGAGTACTGGCAATAAGAAGCATAAAACCTATCCGAGGCCTGGATCGATGTCCTACCCGAACGTCCCAGGTAAAGATAAGAATACGTGACCACCTATACTGCCTAGATGCAGGACTACTTTATACACCTATATGTAAACATGTAGGTCTTAACCACTGCTATGACCCGTCCTTTATCTCATTTTTCGTACTTGAGGTCATACCACAAGGAAAAGAGGTGGTGACTTTGATAAGAAAATTCTCCAACAAGAAACTAGATGGATTTTCAATCAGAGAGCCACCAGCCCACCTGGTATGAATACCGCAATATCGTTCAAACCCTTTCTGTAATATTTATTTATTGACTATTTGATATTTGTTTACTTGATCATTGTGGATGGAACTTTTGGGTAAATACACCATGATTTTTAGACATGCCATTTAACTGGTTAATTATTCCCACCAATACTTTTATACTACTGTCTATTATTATTATTAATCTTTTTCATTGTTTTTTGAATATTAAAAAATGTTTGTTTTATAATCATTATATGATGGATATCATTGTACGTAACATTTTCTAAAATACTCTGTCATTGTTATACATGTGTGTACTGCATAGACGAGAGCGCTAGCGTCATTCTTGTGTTGGTCATATTGCTGGATGTTCCGACATTCCCTGGTAAGGGGGAGACTCGGTCTCCTCAAATACCGGCTGCCTGTTTCTTTTTGGCAGCTGGATGGTGCTAGCAGCTTTGTTTCCCTATTAGCCGCCTTATGGTGATTGTGAAGCTATTGCGCATGCGCGATCCAGGGGACGTCTGCACCAGAAGTGATGTCAGCTAGCTGACCTGGCTCGTTTCACTTCCAGTTGGAACCATGGATAAATAGGAAGCCGGAACCACTCGGCTGCTGTGACTCACATCGCGGCAGCCGAGGAGGACGCGTAAGATAGATCAGCTGAGGACACAATTCATATCTTTAGCCGGGATGTTCAGGTAGGACATCGATCCAGGCCTTGGATAGGTTTTATCTTTCTTATTGCCAGTACTCTTGTTGCACTGGCTATCTGCTCTCCAGTTGAAAAATTTGAGGTAAATAGATATACTTACCAATACTACATCGGCCGTCTTCCTTTTCTTTCAATATATACTTCTTATAATTTGTAACCCTGAGCCCAGCCTTTGGTTATTATTTTTTAGGACTATTTTGAGGACCTGGAATTCACTATATCATATATGGCTCCTTTTTCAATTAATGTTTATCATTACCCAGGTATGTTTTATGTTTATACTATCATATTGTAATATAAAAGCTTCAAATCGTAGAAAAAGCTTTCAATAATGATGACTGATTGTGAGGCGAATTTCCTTAATTATGTCTGAGTCAGCTTAAATCAAACTGTGTGTTTTATTGTACACACAAAAAAACTTGGAAAATACTTACAAAAATAGTACAGAATAAAAGTGTTGCTTCATATATGATTAAAGATTCAAGTATTGTTGATTGTTTCAAAGATGGAAAAACAAAGTTCATTAAATAATCTTCAGGCCATGTGGTTTTCCTTTGTCTTCTTAAGATGTCTGATTAACCCCATGTGTGCTGAAGAAGGAGCTGTGTGTAGCTTGCAGGCAGGAAGTAGAAAGAGACTGAACCTCTCAGCTTTTGCCTATATGGACTCAGATTTTCTAAATTTCGCTCCGAAAGAATAAACACTCCTTTTCCTCTTCTCTCTCCTCCCACCTAATATTGGGGGTGAAGAGAGTAGATACATGAGCTCTCCACATCTGGTTTATCTTAAAACATAGAATGCCTATTCATAAGACAGGATATGAGAAAGCCTTTGAAGTAGAGGTTTCCTGAGGTAATACAGAAACCAGACAGACAATTTCCACGTCAAGATATCAATTACATAGGAATACCTTAGAAAAACATATATATAATATTTACAATATCCGTCAAAATCCTGACAGTTTCTAAAACCCAAACCCAGCTCGAATATCACATCTGTAACCTATTAAATCAATGACTCATTCATTCTAATTATTTTTTAAACCAAATTACATTTTGAATATTAAGAATATAACATTCCCCTCTGAAATATGAATAATATTCATACTTCATATTTTAATCCATTCATCATCATCCATGTCACAAACACTCTGTCTTTGATCTAATATTTTCATATGTAATTTCATTTGTAACTGAGTTTGTAATTCCAAAACCCTTTCTTCTTTTACGCTTATTTTAAATTTTTTATTTTATAAATTATCTCCTTTCCTGATTTCCTTTCTAATTCGATAATATAATTTTTTCATTCTAAACATTAAACATAACTGGAATATAATGAATATCATAATAATAATAAAAAGAATAACTATAGGATGTGATACATTTTTCCTGCTGCTGAGGTTATTGAAGTTTTTCCCCAAATTGATACACTATTACTGAATTTTTTCCACCAATTACTTCCTGAAAATTCGGACCATTGATGAGATATCTCTTGCAAATTACCTTGTTCATGTTTAAACAATATTTCTGCATTCTGAAGTTCCTTAGCTAAAGCAATCAATAAACCTTTATCCTTATGAATTACATTTGCCCATTCTTCCCAAGGAAATTCATCTATCTGAGATATATTATATTGTGTGGGAAGAGCACTTATATTTTTCATAAGCATATTTGTTACATTTGTTCTAAACCCATTAATACTTATTGCTACAATGTCTCCTTCTATACAATACAAGCCTTGATTTAGGTTTTCTGTATTTGTACAAGAAGAGAAAAAAGTTTTAACCCTTTCTGTATCTGACATAATCTGAAAGCAAACCTTCTTTTTATCTACATGAGTAATTAATTCAGAAATTGTTTCAACTTTTTCTATTCTTGCTGAACATAATGTATGATTATGATAACAAGAATGAAAAATACTTTTGTCTTGATTAGGTAAACAGATAACTTTAGACTGAAATTGTAAACATGATGACAGATCTAATTGTTCTAATTCAGAATTTTCATTGTTAAATGCAAAATCTGTATACTGTAATTTATAGTATAATAATTGTGTATTGCTGACAGGTAATCCTAAGACAGTGATTGGAACCAAAATTTGTTCTTGTCCTGCTATTGGAATCATAGAAGAACTATAACAAACATCCTGTTTGCATCCTTTCCATTTATTTACCCATAAATCTGTATGATTTTTAGCATATACATATTCTCTGGGTAAATTCTGTAAAATGCCAAGAGGGATTATTCCACTCTGAAATGCTTGCGCAATTATTTTAAAATGAGTGGAATATTCAGTCTGGATCTCTAAGCATGCTCTGGCTATATGAGAATGTTGTTCACTTGTCATTAAATCAAGAGTAATATTTTGAAGATGTAAAATAGATGGACCCATTATATTAGCTGTTTTAATAACCATATTTTCTAAAATTTCATTTAAATTTCTATGTATTTTAATCCCATTACTACCCACTAAACCAGCTGTTTCAAGATCAGACTTTAAAGTATTCATATCCATATTATTTGTTATACTCCCAATTGTGCCAATCCCTCCTAAAATACCTTCAACAATACCATGCTTATTTCTGTTATGATTTCTACTATTAATTCCATACCATCTCTCAATACCCAATTCCATATTAACCAAATGTCCTTGACATTGTGGAAACCTTGTAGACATTTTCCATTCTGAAACATTAAAGTTCCACAAGATAATGACAAACTTTCCCTCTCTCAAAAGAGTTCTGGATTGGAAATGGTTAATCTGAAATGGCTTTTCAGAAAAGCTTTTCTTACCAACACATGGAGTTTTCCTAGGAGTCAATATAACAAAACAAAACAAAAACTCTTGCGCATAAATGTGTGGCCCGACAGTTCAAAGTTTTCGATTGATGGTAGCTTTCAGCCTTGCTGCCCTCAAGGATAGGGAAATCCTAACATGCAGAAAAAAAACAGAAAAGAGAGGGCGCACCGGCCTTGTGCATTATCTTTAAAAAAGTTTATTAAAAGAAGGAAACATAAAAATACTACTCACAAGGGTAGATAAAAATCGCGCATAATGGTCTATTGATGGTGATAATGGATACACCGATAGCAGTCTCCAGACCTACGGACAAGACGTGCAGCTGCTGGCTGATGCATTTCAAAGGTAGCACCTTCTTCTTCAGAGGCTCTGAAGAAGGTGCTACCTTCGAAACGCGTCAGCCAGCAGCTGCACATCTTGTCTGTAGGTCTGAAGACTGCTATCGGTGTATCCATTATCACCATCAATAGACTATTATGCGTAGTTTTCCTAGGAGACATTACAACAACACTTGCCTTCGCACATTTCATCGCATAATTTCCTATTGATATGCAACATTCATATATACCAGTATCATTCAACAATACACTCATTTGTTGATAAACAAATGTATTATTGATCTAATTCACACTACCAAAAATTCCTTTATGAATTATAATAGTAGAACTGTGAAGAAAACTTCCCAAAATTCACAGTTCCTTTTCCAAGTTAACAGTGAATCTTGAGGTAAATATATTTCTGTTTTACATATCAAATGCAATCTATCTTTGTCTTCAATCATTTTTAAAGATTGTGGGAAAATATACATTTCTGGAATAATCATGTTGACCACAGAAATACAAACTTTAACCCTTATTTGAGCTAACGTTCTTGTTACTTTAAAATCCCATGTTCTTACAACATCCCCTTTTTCATCTCCAATTTTATTTAAATGTTCTGGATCTAATATTTTCACAAAACTTTGTAATAGGTAATAATATTGCCCTGATGAATAAAGTAGTTTCCCAGACCTTATGTTATTAGTAACATCTCCAGACCAAATTGTTGAATTATTACCTTTTACAAATACTGACCAGAAACTCCTTCCCAATTACATTCAAAAGTTCCGGTTCTGTTGTTTAGTCTATAAGATCCCTGCAATTTAACAAAATTTGTTTTGGATTCTATTTTAACGTTGACTAAAACATTATTACTATGAATGAAATATAATTCCATACAGCAATCATATCCCTGTCCTACACATACATATCCATACAATTCTTCAGCTGTATTGTTATTAACATATCTAGTATTATTTCTGTCATTTGTATTAAGATCAATATCTTTATCACTCTTGTCCTCTTGTATTAATATTAATGTCTTTATCACTTTTGTCATCTATATTGATATCAGTGTCTAGATCTCTTTTGTTTCTGAATAATGTAATGACTTTGTTGTGTAAATCTTCAATCCTGTTAACATCTGCATAGCTGGAACAGTTTGTGATATATTTTACCACAGATAAAATTGTCATTAGGGAAAAGATGAATCCTGTAATGATGATAAATCTTCTCTCTTTAACACTTTTCTTTTGTTGAACTGACATCTTTTCCTCTTTTTGGAATCTATGATTCCTCCAGGTTAAATTTTTATAATTCATTCCTGAGAAAAATAAAAGCAGCATCATTTATCTCAGAATATTAAATTTGTTGTACCCATATTTTTATTTATACATGCTTTTTCACTAAATGTAAAGGTCTTTGAACTAGTACCATTGCCCCTTGAACATCCAAGATGTCAAATGGATCTTCTCAATTACTTTGTCATGGTCCACTTGTCCTGAAACTTTACTTCCGCCTGTGACGTGCATCTCACAACCTCTGAATGTGGCCTTACACGTGGCAACTCTTTGATCACCATTTTTCTTTCTGTCTAGACTTGTGCTAACAGCATCTAATTTTGGTTTAAATAAACCTTTCCATTCTTGGTCATCACTTTTGATAAACCGCTTATCTTGTACAAAAGATAATTTTGGTTTTAATAATAAAATAACAAAATGTTACAAGAATCAGATATGTGTGTGTGTGGATTTAACAGCAGTTCTCATGCTGTATATGTGTCTTGTGTATGCTGCAGAGAAAGTCTGTTGCAGCATCTGCCGGAGTGCATGTCTGCCCAAAAAACTCTGTTACAAGCATTCTACGCCTAAAAAACCAAACTCCTACCTACCCTATTCCTATTCAGGCTGGTTTAAAGAGTTCCTTTTTGTCTTGTAGTCCCACAGAGAACGCGGACTTTGAATGAGTAGGATTCCCTCCCTCCTTTTTAAAAAGGTGGGTGTCACTCACTCTAAAATTCCTAAGGGTGGGGCTATGAACTATGAGTAACCATTTAACTTATACAATACAAGTTTCTTTAAACTAAATCTAAAACAAATACTACAAATCAGTATATATACAAAATATTTCTTAATAATCCCCTAAACAAAAAATATTGTAATATAAAGAAATTGTGATCTTATAACTCAAACTTAGAAATGTGTGGAGGGACCAATTTTTTTCATACAAGTAACTACATGTGGCAAAATACTGTTCAAATTGTCCTGTGTCATCTATAACCAAAACACTGTTGTGCAAAATGAGCACAAAATACTAAAAAGATACAATGCATGTTGATGTGATGAAATGTCATTTTTCTGAATGACATTCAATTCATTCTAAATAACACACTAGTATACCGTCTCAAATCACAAGCATTGCAGTACAATACACTTCAGAGGGACACTAACAATCATTGCTGTGTATTGCCAACAAAAGTTCATTGTGAAACACAAGTGACAAAGTAATTTCTTCCTGTCATTAATTCAAACGAAGAATACTTTGTAACTGAAAAAAAAACTATACCTGCAACTGTGAATGATATGATACATGAAATCTCTGTTCTATTCCCAAGATTTTACACATTACCTGCATGATTTTACCTATAAAATGATATCCTCTGTCACTACTGAGGTTTTCTGGTATACCTCAAACTGGAAAAACATGATTAATCAACATCCTAGCAGTTGTTAAAGAACCTTTGCGTACTGGAAGAATCTCAATCAAAGTTTCTGACTCTTTGATCTAGGATTCACTTGTGCACAGATTAAACAAGATTTAATTACTCTGTCTACTGTCTCTTCCATTTTGTCCCGATAGAATTTCTCTTTAAGAATTTCAAGCAATTTTTGCTTACCAATGTGATCTAAACTGTCATAGTTAAATGTAGTGAATTCCACCTGTAGGTGTTGTGGCATAACAAAATGCAGAAAATCCGTCTGAGTCATGATATAAGATCCTGTTTTCATAAACCAAAGAAGATCTTAAGTCACCCGATGAAGAAAAAAAAATTGACTTGTCCTCTTTTTTTTCTCGGAAAACTAAGGAAAATCTTGTATTTGTTTTGTTCACAACATTATTTTGACCATATTCAGGTTGAAATCACTAATTCTCCATGCAAATGTGCATCCTTTGCTAATTTAATGTGTCTGCTGTTCTATTGCCTACAGCTAACTCTCTGTTGTCTTAAACAAAATGTATTCAGTTGCTAATTGAGTACAAAGCTGTTAATTACCCCCCTTTTCAGGTGAACTAAATCTCTCAATGTTCCATCTGAACAAAACAAAAAAATGAAAAACATAATAATCATAACAGGGAAAAATTAATAAAAAAAATAATAATCCAGAGGATTATTCTTGAAAATACTAAAAATATATCAAATAAAAACCAAATCTCTGAACCTCAAATCATAACCTTATTCATAGCAAAGAAACAATAACCAGAAAATCCTTACCATCCATGCAGTTCATTTAAGGACTGCCAACAATGTTTTTCACAGTGTTATATGGTACATAATGATACCTTTCCTGTCTTAATGGACCATTTGCAGTTTGCAATCTTTGCATTTGGGTCTTAAAAGGGAAATTATTTTGATTATTATGGCCTCTATACCTTAAATTACTATACCATCGCACAGAATACACTTCATAGCGTCTTGGCATTGTTTTCGATAATACAACCTCTTTTGTATATCGTTATTATTAGCCATCACACAAAACCTGGCTATGTGACCCTCTCTTTTGCAAACAAAACATTTAAGAGTTGCTTATTTTGCATATACCTTTCTTTGAGCATATGGCAATGAAAATTTACATTTCTGTTTAATATTACTATTATTCAAATCAACAGACTTCACGCTTTCATTGTCTGAGGAAATATTACCAATAGACTCATCAGAAGTCTCCACTGTTTCAACTCCTGAATCAGCATTGTTAACCCTCGCATCTGACTTTGTCACATGTTCATAAGCTAAACACTGAGCATGTGCAGAAGACTGAGCTTCTAATAATTGCTTTTTAAGCAAACATATAAATATTCTCCTGTTCAATCTTTTTCTGAGTCAAAAAAAACAATACAACTTTCCTTTTCTTTAAACAATTCCAATAGTGCATTAATTTTATGTTCCAATTCACCTTTCTCAATCAGTAATTGTTCAATATGTAAATTCTCCTGTGTTTGTGCAATTTCTGTTACACTTTGCCTGGCATATCAAAAACTATTGCAATGAAAACCATAACTAGCTTCATTACATTACTTAATTCTCTCTTAGATTTAGCTAATGAAAATCTAGCCTTCTCAATTTCAACATTTTCTTGAAAACATTGATTATACATTGACTGCCCTAACTCAGCGTCAGAGACGTGATTCGCTAAACCTTTAAGTTCTAAATTGCTTTCGTCAGCCAATACATTTAAAAAATTCATATTTTGATACTCACCGAATATAAAACTTTTTCCGTTTTCAGCTGGACTCAAATTAAACCATCTGTCAAGACTTCTGTATGTCTGAAATTCTCCGGTCTTTCACACTCATCAATATCATATCAAATTTTCTCTCTAGGTTCGTTCAATTTGTGTAACGTTAATTTCTGTTCATCACTATTTCCCTCCTGATCAATGGGAGAAAGTGGAAAAAAAAAAACTTCTGACGATTGATACTGGCTCTGGCTAGCCAATACAATATATTTATACTCGCGCTAGAAGTGAATAAAAATGAGTGATACTAACGATTGCAGCTGTTGTACACAAAGTGCTATACACTTGAATGGATAAAATTTATATATATATATATATATATATATATATATATATATATATATATATATATATATATATATATAATTACATCGCTCACAATGTTGCAAACCAATCAAATTGATGCGTGAAAAAATAAACATCTACAGTATCTCACAAAAGTGAGTACACCCCTCACATTTTTGTAAATATTTTATTCTATCATTTCATGTGACAACACTGAAGAAATGACACTTTGCTACAATGTAAAGTAGTGAGTGTACAGCTTGTATAACAGTGTAAATTTGCTGTCCCCTCAAAATAACTGAACATATAGCCATTAATGTCTAAACCGCTGGCAACAAAAGCGAGTACCCCCCTAAATGAAAACGTCCAAGTTGGGCAAAATTAGCCATTTTCCCTTCCCGGTGTCATGTGATTCGTTAGTGTTACAAGGTCTCAGGTGTGAATGGGGAGCAGGTGTGTTAAATTTGGTGTTATCACTTTCACTCTCTCATACTGGTCACTGGAAGTTCAACATGGTACCTCATGGTAAATGACTCTCTGAGGATCTGAAAAAAAGAATTGTTGCTCTATGTAAATATGACCTAGGGTATAATAAGATTGCCAAGACCCTGAGACTGAGCTGCACCATGATAGCCAAGACCATACAGTGGTTTAACAGGACAGGTTCCACTCAGAACAGGCCTCACCATGGTCGACCAAAGAAGTTGAGTGCACGTGCTCAGCATCATATCTAGAGGTTGTCTTTGGGAAATAGCCGTTGCTGCAGAAGTTGAAGGGGTCAGCCTGTCAGTGCTTAGACCATATGCCACACACTGCATCAAATTGATCTGCATGGCTGTCGTCCCAGACGGAAGCCTCTTCTAAAGATGATGCACAAGAAAGCCCGCAAACAGTTTGATGAAGGCAAGCAGACTAAGGACATGGATTACTAGAACCATGTCCTGATGAGACCAAGATAAAAATTTATTTGGTTCAGATAATGTCAAGCGTGTGTGTCGGCAACCAGGTGAGGAGTACAAAGACAAGTGTGTCTTGCCTACAGTCAAGCATGGTGGTGGGAGTGTCATGGTCTGGGGCTGCATGAGGGCTGCCGGCACTGGGGAGCTACAGTTCATTGAGGGATTCATGAATGCCAACATATACTGTGACATACTGAAACAAAACATGATCCCCTCCCCAGAGACTGGGCTGCAGGGCAGTATTCCCACATGATAATGACCCCAAACACACCTCCGAGACTACCACTGTCTTGCTAAAGAAGCTGAGGTTAAAGGTGATGGACTGGCCAAGCATGTCTCCAGACCTAAACCTTATTGAGGATCTGTGGGGCATCCTCAAACAGAAGGTAGAGGAGCGCAAGGTCTCTAACATCCACTAGCTCCGTGATGTAGTCATGGAGGAGTGGAAGAGGACTGCAGTGGCAAATTGTAAAGCTCTGGTGAACTCCATGCCCAAGAGGGTTAAGGCAGTGCTGGAAAATAATGGTGGCCACACAAAATATTGACACTTTGGGCCCAATTTGGACATTTTCACTTAGGGGTGTACTCACTTTTGTTGGCAGCGATTTAGACATTAATGGCTGTGTGAGTTATTTTGAGGGGACAGCAAATTTACACTGTTATACAAGCTGTACACTCACTACTTTACATTGTAGCAAAGTGTCATTTCTTCAGTGTTGTTACATGAAAAGATATGATAAAATATTTACAAAAATGTGAGGGGTACTCACTTTTGTGAGATACTGTATATACATGGTGACAAATGTGCTCCAATCGATAAAGTGGAGTTGTACTCACCAAAAGGAATGGACCCTTAGCTTTTCAGTCTAGGGGTCGTTCAGGCTAGAATGCTGGCCAGGAATGGCAATTCAAACCAGGATCCAATGAACATCTCCCGCAATAGTGATGATCATATGTGGATAGGTTTGCCAAAAAATGAAAGAAGAGGGCCAATAGTGAAGTAAAGCTTGGCAGGACTTTATTGCACAAACTAGGATGGGTGCTTATAAACTAGTATAAATCGTGCATGGATATTGCAAGGGTAAACAACAGGAAACGCCGCATCCAGCATGCCTTCCACCCAGAACCGGAAGTGACGTAGTCCTCCAAGCTCTTTTTAGTGATATTCTAGATCAGCATTTCTCAACTCCAGTCCTCAAGGCGCCCCAACAGGTCATGTTTTCAGGATTTCCCCCAGATGAAACGGCTGTGATAATTACTAAGGCAGTGAAACTGATCAAATCACCTGTGCAAAATAATGGTAATCCTGAAAACATGACCTGTTGGGGCGCCTTGAGGACTGGAGTTGAGAAACACTGTTCTAGATTATGACTTTTTTTGACACTGTTCCTGGCACCTATCCTTTACACAGTTGCTGGGTGGATCTTAATACACCACAACCTTTTCCCATGGAGACACCCCTGAGGTTGTTTTTAGTGGCAAACATTGAGGAAGATACGTAATACCCCTTGTATCGACATGCGTTGGGGAAGGGGACAGGATGGAACGCTGGGCGGAGGACCCGATGCACACAATCAGCATACCAGCCCGATATCGGCCGGCTTATCACACTATAGTGTGTCTGTTTAGAGTGGCGCCCTGAAGCGCCATGAAAATGTGAGTACCCTGCATGGGATTTTACTGTGTTCAATAAAAGTGTTTTATACTACACCATGAAGCCCTCTCTTTATTTGGTATATCGAGGTTAAAAGTCGCATTCCTTTGAAGCGCAGTGGCATATGATCAACTTAGGATCCCGGATGCACCATAGAATACTTTAGTGGTTCAAAGGCGTTTTTTTTTTACCAAGCCTAACAGCAAGGTCACACGCCCTAAGGTGAGCAGATATCACCAAGGGGGAGCACTTGTGTGTGGACACAGCAACCTTTTTTGGCATTTCACTGAATCGCATGGATTGTTGGAGCACTTATGGACTAATTTTATTACTGCACTAATTATGGCACATTAATATATAGCACTCTATATATATATTTTTAATACATTTCATTGTTATGTATTTCTTGTTTGTACTATTTTGGGATTATCATTTTCTCTGCGATTTTTGATTTTATGCAATATACAACATAGTTAGTTATTTATAATTATATGTTATCACAGAGTGATTCACATATATGCACAGTATCACTTTAATATTGCATATTTAGCACTTTATTTTATTATCGTATTGCATGTATAAGCACATTATCACTTTAATATTGCATATATTGCTACTTAGCACTTTATTTAATATTGTTTAGCACTTTGTGCTGGATCTTATATTTTGGATAGCGCAGTGGATTTATATATATTTATTGATCTTATGCATGGTTTATGTGACATGTGTAACGCTAGCAGCTATTTCAATATAGAGTTATTGGTTTTGAGACCTTTATGGTCCATTCATTAGTGGTGGCTCACAGGACGCAGTATTAGCTTATTTTGTGGGGAATGAGCTGATGGAAGTGGTAGAAGATTCGTTGGAGGCGTGATAGGCTTCCCTGAAGAGATGAGTTTTCAGGGATCGCCTGAAGGTAGCAAGAGTAGGGGATAGCCGGACAGGTTGAGGTAGCGAGTTCCAGAGGATGGGAGAGGCTCTGGAGAGTCCGTACCCTGGACTCTGGTAGTTTCCGGTGTCTCCTCTGGGGTAAAGATCCTCTGGCTGTAGCTCCGGTGATTGGCTTTCCTTGCAGTGCAAAGGCATCTCTATAGGACCTGCTGCATGAAAAAAAACAAAAACAAAAAACAAATAAAAAACAAAGCATGTCAAACGAAGCTTTAGAATGGTCATCCACCTAAATCATTACATTATGACCAATTACCAGTTGTGCGTTATGTATGTAAAGTGCATTAACACCATAGAAAAGCATTAATGCATGCTTTATTTTCAATGGAAACCTAACATATGGTTACAGAAGCCAGCAAAGCGCTCTCACTGCAGTCCATGACAGTCTACATTCCTTGTGTAAGAGAATATATATCGGCCTAAACTGATGAATAAATGTTTTGTTTTTTTTCAAAATTGTCGCTCTTTGTTTATAGCGCAAAAAATAAAAACCACAGAGGTGATCAAATACCACCAAAAGAATGCTCTATTTGTGGAAAAAAATGGACACAAATTTTGTTTGGGTGCAACATCGCACGAATGCGCAATTGTCAGTTAAAGCGACTGCAGTGCCAAAACGCAAAAAATGGCCTGGTCATTAACCACTTCAACACCCGGCTATTGTAATATGACGTCCACAGATAGGATCTCCCATCCTGGGTGGATGTCATATGACGGCCTCGGGTTCCCGGCCGCCTAGAGGGCGCGCGTGCACGCCCGCCGCGTTGCTCGGGACCCGGTGCGTGTGCCCGGTGGCCGCGATGTCCGCCGGGCACCCGCGATTGCCAGTTAACCGGGCCGGACCGTGGATCTGTGTGTGTAAACACACAGATCCACAGCCTGTCAGGTGAGAGGAGAGCGATCTGTGTTCCCAGTACAGCGGAACACTGATCGGTCTCCTCCCCTTGTATGTCCCCTCCCCCTACAGTTAGAATTATTCCCTAGGTAACATAATTAACCCCTCCCCGCCCCCTACAGTTAGAATTATTCCCTAGGTAACATAATTAACCCCTCCCCGCCCCCTAGTGGTTAACCCCTTCACTGCCTGTCACATTTACACAGTAATCAATGCAATTTTATAGCATTGATCGCTGTATAAATGTGAATGGTCCCAAAAATGTGTCAAAAAGTGTCCGATGTGCCCGCCATAATGTCGCAGTCACGAAAAAAAAAAAATCGCAATCGCCGCCATTACTAGTAAAAAAAATAAATAAATATATATTTTTTAAAAATGCCATAAATCTATCCCGTATTTTGTAGACGCTATAACTTTTGCGCAAACCAATCAATATACGCTTATTGCGATTTTTTTTTAACAAAAATATGTAGAAGAATACGTATCGGCCGAAACTGAGGAAAAAATTAGTTTTTTTTTTTTTAAATTGGGATATTTATTGTAGCAAAAAGTAAAAAATGTGTTTTTTTCAAAATTGTCGCTCTTCTTTTGTTTATAGCGCAAAAAATAAAAACCGCAGAGGTGATCAAATACCACCAAAAGAAAGTTCTATTTGTGGGGAAAAAAGGACGTCAATTTTTTTTGGGTACAACGTCGCACGACCGCGCAATTGTCGTTTAAAGTGCGACAGCGCTGAAAACTAAAAATTGGCCTGGGAAGGAAGGGGGTGAAAATGCCCTGTATTGAACCGGTTAAGGGGACAAATCCTTCTGGCTCTTAAGTGGTTAAACAATGTCCCCAGTGTATTTGTTTTTTTTTTTTTAAATACCGCTGTGTACCTGATTTTATAGTAGGTCACATGACCGGCCACCTCTCTCCTCCTCTTCTCCTGGCTGATGTCAGTGGGAGTTTCCCAGCCCCGCCCGCTGTAGCTGACAGCTCGAGAGAGGAGAGAGGCAGCCGGCCATGTGAGCGCCGATTGGTGCTATGAAATCAGGTACGCAGCGGCAGTTTTTTAAAAAAAAACAAATGCACTCGGGACATTATTATAAATAAGCAGAGGGGATTGTTGCAAAGTTGTTTGCATGGGTTAACAACCACTTTGGAACAAATTAATAATAATAAATTCGTACTCGTTACGTTCACTATCAGCCAAATTTGAAAGGTAATTCCAATACCTATAATTTAATATTTATTAAAAAAGGGGGGATAAAAGGGCCATTTGTTCGCATTTGCGAGCACGAGGTGTAAATTACTGACCAAAGATGCAGATTTTTTTCTATTTATTTTTCTGAAGAATGCAAGGTGCTTGTTTGCGCGCCTGTGTGCATAGGCACATTACAATGAATGGGCTGTATTTTTTTTTAACAAGAGAAAATGGGCTGTATTTTAGCTCAGTAAAAAAAAAAAAAAAGCTGTACTGAGTTTTTTCAAGCTGCAGTGTGCAAGAGGCCGAAATTGAATAAATGAGAGGGCCCAGGGACAGTAAAGCTGGGGAGAAAAGCGCAAGATGATGCTGGAAGTCCTCCATCCAGGAAATGAGGCAGGCTATATAATAGGGACTGTCCAGACTACTATTGTTGTAACTGCAGCCTCTCATGCAGTAATGAATCCGATGACTTGAAGGAGGATGTTACAAACAGCTTCAAATATAATCTCTCAAACTCCGCTATGCTACATGAAGCTGTCAAAACACACGCACACACTTGGATTTTGTGATGTTTTAGAAATGGGTCCATTAGTGTCCTTGTAGTCCTATAGAAGCAGCATAAACTGAATATGATATGGGTGGTAAGGATGGATGGTCTTGACATCACTGCCATCTAGTGTCTATTATTGGTATTGTAATTAATTTCAAGTTTTGTATGCAGGATACTTTTCATTGGTAACTTGCAAAGGCGCCAAAAAGAATTTAGATAACAGTCTTCTGTCTTGGCTTTTTTTGGCCAGTGAACAATAATCTAATGTCTGTGGAGCAGGCCCTGCCATTCCTGGATGATCATTTTAAGAGGATAAAGCACTACTTTGCTGTGCACGGCATTTGGTCTCTTGTGGTGTCCCTAGCATCCAATTCAAATGAATTGTCTGCCTTAAAACAATGCATCTTAACACACATGGCTCAAGGCACCGCAGCAGACCACCTTGGTTTGAATGGGCACTCCTGACAAACTACCTTGGAGCAGTGGCGGCTGGTGGTATTTTTTTTTGGGGGGGGGGCACACAGTGCACAGCCACCCCTCCCCCCCGCCCCTGGTTGGGTCACCCACACCCCCCCTCCCCAGTTGGTCAGTTGTCACCCGCAACACTTACTTTGGCAGCGATACCTTTCCGGCCCTGCGTTTCCTCCTCTGCATCACGGCTGTGTCCTCGCCGTGCATCTCCTCCCTCCTCCTCCCTAAGCCAATAGGGTAGCTTCTACTCTCGGCCAATCAGGAAACAGGTCTCAGAACTCACCTCCTGATTGGCTGGAAGGCAAAATCAGTGTGACAATAGTGAATATTTATTCGCTATTGTCACACAACTGTGTGGGCTTCGAGCACAGTGCTCTCCCCGAGCCCAGGGCCATCTTAATAGCATCATGGGCCCCTAGGCAAAGTAATGCACTGGGGCCCCTACAAGCCTTCCCCAATTTACGCACCTACTCTCAAGAATCAAAGTATAGATAGTTGATAGACACCAATACAGTGATTAGTGCTAAAAACATGCACTGTCACTGTACTAATGATACCCGGGGGTTAACTGTGTGTCTAGGGAGTGCTTGCTAACTGTGTGCCTAGCCTGTGCTTGGTTACTGTGTGGGAAGTGCTTTTACTAGCGCAAGACATTGATATATGTTCTTGTTTTGCGGGAACACAGGATCAATACCTTCCCTACTGACAGAACGGCAGTCTGTCTTGTTTACATAGGCAGCATAGGCAGACTGCTGTTCTGTTA